>VDFB02376362.1:0-19356 GCA_007258455.2 Sequoia sempervirens | reverse complement strand
AGAGGAATAATACATAGAGTATGTTCTAGATGATGAGGAAGTGGAGATGAGATTCCCTCCCCCTAAAATTAATGAAGCTCTTGACACAGAGGTTCTCCAAGGTAAGATTGTAAAGTGGAAGTATGATAAGAAGGTTGATGATGATCCAAGGATCAAGGCTTGCGATGAATTTCTTGTAGATGATGCCTACGTTCAAACTAAAGAGTTTTAAAAGGAATTCATCAATTAGTAGATAGGAAAAGAAATAACAGAGAGAATTGAGCACATTAGAGCTAGTGTGAACCCTTCTCAGTAAGAAGAAGTGGAGAAAGCATAAGAGAAGATAATGGTTGAGATAGCAACCATTACCCCTATTGAAGCTAGGAAATTGTTGGAGAGAGTGGAATAATGTTGCTTCTAGGGTGCAATCTTACCTCAGCTATTGCACTTGATGTAATAAGAAAGGATCATCAAGCCTCTATATCAGAGGAGCACTTTGAAAACCATGAATTTAGATCAGGTTTTAGTCCAAAATTGCATACTCTTGAAATTTGGTCAATGGTGCATAACACTAGAAGATTTGCATTTTTCAGGTCAATTGAGGAGGTTCTTGGCTCAATTGTGGTGAAAATATCCATAGAAATAACCCTAGTTCAAGCTATAAAAATGACTATGCACACTACTATGATAGGTGCTAACACTGTTAGATCTCACAAAAGAAATATGATGCATTGTTAAAAGATTACAATATTCTTTAGGATGAATGCAATAAAATGAGATCCATAGCTTACGATAGTCAATAAATAAGATATTTTACTTTAACCTCCTCATCCTCTTCACATTTTTCAACTCAAGACAGGGAGACCTTGGCATTGAGAATTTAGAGTTGGAAGGAGTTGCAAATAGAAAAAGACAATGTCAAGAATGCTAAAGAGGAGACAACCAACAAGATAGAAAATATTTTTGATGATGTTCTAAAACATAGGGTTACAAAATTATTGAATAAGGTTGATATTGTGTGGGATGTATACAAGAACATTCATGAAGAAAATAAACAATATGTGTAGGTTAAATATGCATTCCAAAATGAATGGAGAAAGGGGAGTACCAAGGTATTTGTACTCAAGGAAATGATGTCTCATATGCAAGAACACCCTAAGTCTCCCACAAATATTCCTGATTTGTTAAACGTTATTAATTTGTTAAGTGAAATCACAACATTCCATGGAAAGTTGAACATGAAGTTATAAAATAAGTTGAAAATGTTTAGAGATATGAAAGGAGTGGCATGCCAAATATTTTGGATGAAAAAGGTTTGAAAGAGTTTGCTACTTGGGAAGATGAGTTGGGAAGTCTGCTCCCACATTTTAAAGAGGCTATTAGCCTTAACAACTTCACTATGTTAAATACAACTATTGATGACATGATAGAGATAAAGGTAGGAATTGATACATTTTTCAAGGAGGCCTATATACTAATTGGTGCAAGCTATAGCCAGTATAATATAAAAGTGAAAAAATTGCTCAATATCCAATGTCCAGCTGAGGAGTATAACACATGGCTCAAAAATTTTATAGATTACGCCTTTGATGAAGCATTGTAAAATGTTATCTCCTCCTAGTGATGAAGATTGATGACAAATGTGATGATGTGGGCAGGTCTACTTCTCCCTTTTTAACCAATTTCTTGTTTTAAAGGTTTCTACTAACTCGATGTGCATGTGGAAGACATTTTTGGCTTGTGGAGAAGATGTTTTGATGTTTCTACAATGATGAAAGATGCCTTTTGGAAGGCGGGAAAATCTTCTTCAACAAATGGAAAGATTTTTTGTCTTATATGCTTTCCCCCTCATGAAATGAAAATATAAACACTTGGGGAATTTTTGAAATTCAAATGCAAATGAATTTCAAATGAAAAATGTGACTATAAGTGTAATTTGGACCAAAGATTGTTGCTACCATGTTCTATAAATGGGAATTCAAGGCCAATTGTATGGATCTTTGGTTAGTGCAACTTTGAACTCATGTAATGAGATTTTTGTATTCCAAGAAAAAATGAATAAAATAGTTTTGAGTCTTAGGTATGAATTCTAGTTTGTAATAGACATAATAGTTTTACAACACTAATGGCATATGAATGAGAATTGAATATTCTAGAACAATTTCTCTCCTGCGTATTTTGTCACATGAATTATGAATAAAATGATCAAGGATCTTTTATTTATCTTTAATTGTTTTGGTTGAATGTATGGTGTTGTATCTACTTTAATTCAAAGAATTAATTAAATTCTTTGACCTCAAGATCATAGGTTTATGTGATAAATTATAAGGATTACTAAGTAGTTTTTTGTTCTGGGAGATCTTGAGTTATTGTATTGCAAAGCAAGTCGCAATAGTCTATGGTTAGGACCTATCTAATTACCGATGTATTGTGCTTTGTTTCAAATGTGAATTTACTCATGGCGCACTGATCTATTAATTTGGTTATCTTTGATGTATTTGAGGCAGCCCATGCCTGTCAAAGAACACAATCTTAATGAAAATCACTTACACACCTTAACTTGTTGCAAATTTTTATGAGAAACTACCCATTCCTTTCTTTAGATAGTAATTTGTTAAAGGATTAGCCAAATTCTTGAAGGATTATATTTAATTAGCAAATTATATGAATGTATCTATTTTTCACAATGTTCATGGTAATTTTGCACAAGGGTATCATTTAAAAAGTTGTAAGGATCACCCTCCTGGGTCTTCCAGAGACCAAAGTGTAGAGGTAAAGCCTAGCAAGCTTCTACCTATTCATTGGCCAATCCTCACCATTATTGACTATTGCATTGTGGAAAATTAATAGATAATGGTTTATATTAAGTTTGGTTCTTGAAAAATAACCAAAAAGTGATAGGTTCATGTGTTCAGACCCTTCTTAGATCTTCCTACAAACTATCATTTTAGTTTATATACTTTCAATAAATTTCATTTTAGGTATTAGGTCTTATTTTTCTTTTAGTTTGAGCATTGAAAATCATATTTTTTTTCAAATCTATCCTAGTGTCCTTAGCAATGAGATCTAGGTTTTATTGACTCACCATTGGGGTTGAAAGTAAATATTTACACCATGTGATCTATTTTCTAATGAAATTTCCCTAGGAAAAGACAAATTTTAAGATCCAAATAAGTTCTACACAAATATAGACCCCTTGTTATTAAGGATCTCTTTCCCTATATTTCAATTAGTTCATGACATTGGTTCATGCTAGTATTCATGGAATGATTTGGTGAGAAATTTTATGTTAGCTCTTTGGTCACCAAATTCATAAATGTTTAGAAATAAGACAAAGAGTTAGTCCAATATTTCAACCAGAGGTTTTCAAAGATAATAATGGATATTCCAAAATAATTCAAACCAAATGATGCAATGTGTTTAGTTATATACCTTGGTGCATTTGATAAAGTAATGATTTTTCTATTGAGAGATGATGATTCTATAAAACTTCACTAGACATATGAAATTTAAATGGAACTAAAGATAACATAAATTTTTCAATACCTAAAGATTACATGTGGTATGTAGATCATGATGGGCCAAAATTGGCAATTAAGGATATACATTTGTAGGTATTTCATATTAACAACTTTTTTACCCAAAATTGATGAAACAAAAAGCTGCTTTTAAAGGAGATTCTTTAACTTCCACAAATATATAAATTATGCTTACTTTGAATTTAATAAATAATTATTATCTATTTTCTATTGAAATTACGACTAAAGTCCCGATTGATTGGTTGATTGAAAAACATCTATAGCTTTCAAATTATATCACATTTTTTGAATTTGAAACATGCATCACATTCTATGCTTCAGATACTATAGATTAAAAGGTAAAATTAAATTTCAAGGAAGTTTTGACCAAGTTAAGGTGGTCGACATACGAAGTTTTATATTTTAAAAGTTGTAATAAAAAATCATAATTAATTGTTTACTTGAAAAATATTATAGCAGTAACAATGAATCACATGCTAGGACATGATTCATCTACTCTATATCTAAAATATTATAAAAAAATATTAATATTTTATTGTATAGGGTGGTCGACAAATATCTACTTACTTTTTCCCTGAAATTTAAATACTACCGCATTGAAATTTCAAATTTTCACCAAATAGATTTTATTTATTTTTAAATAAATGTAGTAGTTTAGAAACTGCATTCAATTTTCTACAGATTCTATTCTTACATATTTTTTAAATAATATAAATAACTTATTCAAATGTTTACGTCAAGTTGCCTAATACTGACTTTTCTGAATTTTTTACCACTTAAGGGCCTATGTTTTCCATGATGATCTTGCACACAATTCTCTATCAACATTTTGAATCAAATACGTGTCAATCTTCTATTCTTTGCTTACCATAGGATTAAAAAAAAAAATCAACATGAAGTTTTGACCAAGTTAAGGTGGCTCCACACAATGATTTTTTATATTTTCCAAACTGCAAAAATCATAATTAATTATTTACTTAGGAAATAAATTACAAAGTATGCATCACATCTAGGCATGAGTCCTCTATTTATATTTAAAATCTTATAAAAAATAATTATCATTAAATTATTGTGGTTAGGGTGGTAAGATAGACACTTATTTATTTTTTCCCTAAAATTTGAGTACTATTGAGTTGAAATTTCAAATTTTCACCAAATAGATTTCTATTTTTTAAAATAAGCCTATTAGTTTAAAAAAACTACATTCAATTTGATACAAATTCTATTCTTACATATTTTGAAATAATGATAGATAACTTTGTTCATTTTTTACATCAAGTTGCCTAACTCTAATTTTTCTAAATTTTGCTACTTAAGGGCCTATTATTTCCATGATGATCCCCGCACATACCCATGTCAAAAAGTATAGGATGTTCTAGAATATCTTATGCAAATGCATAATTTAGGCATAGAAACACAAATTATTATCAAGATAATTGTATCTCTTTTATTTCATCCAGTTCAACAATGTATCTTCCAATTCATAGTAAATCCCATACAAATTTTGAAGATAATATTTATGATCAACTCACAAACCAAGCATGTTTAGGTCAATATTTTACCCTTGACAATCTAGATGAAATATTTGAAGATGTAAAATAAATGTATGAAGTCATGGCTTGTCATGTATCAACTATTTAAAATAATAAGAGTATTGTAGATATCCCATTGCAAGTCAAAGGTGAAGTCTTTAAAATTAAATGCTTACCTACACTCATTTTAAAGATTCTAGATAGGAATTCTTATGTAATAATAAAATTTCTTATGATATTGAGTGATCTATATGAGATCATTATATTTTGTTCCTTATGTATACTTTTATGAGGTTGATATGGAGGTGTTACCTTCATCTAAAGAATGCATTAATGTGCATGTTTTTCAAAACATGTGTTTAGTCCTCAAGGAGCAAATAGTGTGTTATAATGAACTACACAAATATGGGTTAGGATTGGTGGTGAATGATTATGAAAATGGAGCCAATGTTAAATACCCTATTAATTATTTTACTAACCATGTTGAACATTAAATTTTTAATGCTGGAAATGATTTAGACATTTGTGTCAAGATATAGTAGTAGGAAATTTTGACTATGTTACTCATTGTAGCAATGAATATGTTATGAAAAGTAAATTTGAAAAATTAGGTTCAAGGTTAAAATTTTAAATATTTGAGCATTCATTTGAAACATTTCACATAGGGTTTTATGAAGATCTAAAGAATGAGCCTAACCTTCTCTTTGAACTTAATATGGAGAGCATTATTGATGCATGGGACATTGATGTGTTTTTTGAAAGCCATGATTTTAATATGAACAATGATATTATGAATTTTGATGAATCTTATTTTTAGATCATGGGGACATGTAACAATGTGACTAAAATATGTTTCTTAGATAGGCATAGATGTTCTTGTAATACAATTTAGTTGAAGGAGATAGTTTTCTATGAATTTTTTTGTTTACTACACAAGAGGATTGCATACTGTATATGGGGAATGATATTTTTATTGAGCCTAGTGCTAAGTAGAGATTCAGATTTGATGTGTAGATAAATGATGAGAATAATTCTCATAATGAATCTTTTTAGAAAGACTAGTATGAACTTTTCCACCTTTCAATTTAAATTGTTATAAAAGTGATTGTGTATGACATTGATCCTACTGATAAGAGATGTCACATTGATTATGAATATGATTTATTTGATAAATGTGATAAATTTCTTTCACATGATGAAATGTTCTTGTTAATGTGTCTTCATAAAGTGCAAAATGACATGAATTTAGCATTAACTATGGTAATTTTAGTTATATAGTAAAAGATGTTAAAGGAAATATCCATGAGCATATAGTTTGTGACTGTGTTTTAAAATCAAATTCTAAAAAATCATTAAAGATCATAGTGTTCGATAGAGGAATATTTTGGTTCTTTATTTTTTTGGGGCCTATGGCCACCAAATGAATTTTAAATTTTTTAGTTTCGTTTTTTATTAATAATAGAATGAGCAGTCAGATTACAACGTATCCACAACTAGATACAGTATGCCAACAACAATATATCACTGCTGTAGAACTATATAGCACAGCTAGATACAAAGATCAAAGCTAAATGTCTCAGGTAGATACAGACTGTCAACAGTTAAAAACAACTATACAGAATTGCGAATTACAAATTGATTATAACTTTTGCCAAAACTAAAAAAGATACAAAACATAATGCAACTGCCTATAAAGAGAAAAAAGTATCAAAAAGGAGATAGAATAGTCTTCCACCGCACCCCAGTTGATCAAAGTTTGAATAGCCTCTCTCACATCACAGGAGAAGACCTCTATTGTCTCAAAGTTCTCAATCATCTTTCTCAGAGCCACCTGATGAATGAGTTCCTTTTTGACTGCCTCCAATGCTCTAAAAAGAACTCCAGATTTGTTGTTAGTTTCAAGTATTGAAAAATTAAGCAATTATATATCCTAATGGACAAGGCACATGGTCTACATCCTAGAGAAAGATTCTCATTTTTCCCACAAGAGGAAAATGTCCCAAACTAGAGTCAATATTGGAATATGTACACTTAATGAATTTATAGTGCTTAAATGTATTATCCCCTTGTGATCCCCATAAATCATAACCAATAAGATAAATATTAGTGGTGTATAATGTCGAATTACCTCTGTTAATTGTATTTCCTTCTTGACATGTTGTTCTCATAAACCCATTTTTTAAAAATCTAAAACTTACTAGGTATTGAAATTTTCAATCTTTCTAAAGTTTTGGTGTCTTCTTGCTTGCATACCATTTCTATTTCTCCTGATATCCTACCCATTTTCCCCTTCTAATCTACTAATTTTTTAAATGGTTCAGGTTTTCATCATCAAAATTAACTCTTAAACCTTATTTCTTTCCTTTTGTAAGCCACAAGTCATCCCTTGATCATTGATGTTCCAATAAATCATTTGAAATTTAATAGTGTCAATGTTTCAGACTGTAGGGATTAACCTTTATCCTTACCTTTTTCCATCATTTCATTATAAGGAAGAAGCATTCTTCCTAACCGTCGATCCCCTTTGTCTTTCTTTTATCTTTTGGAGATCACTTCTCTCATCAAATTTTTGTATTATCTACAATAAGTGAATTCCTTCTACCTGATCCCTAATCCATACAATTATAAGTCTTCAACATTCCAAAGTTTCAACTTTGTCTTACCCTTTATTGCATTGCACTATAAGATGCAATTATTCCTCTTGAGTCCCGACTCTTGAAGCTTTCTACCATTTTTCACTCTTTCAAATCTTTCCATTTTTCCTTTCATATTCTTGTTCTTACAAGTGATAAGCTTGAAGCAAAATGTCTAAAAGAGGTTCTCTTCTAGGACTCAATTTTTTTGACATTTTTTATATCATTGTCTTCATAAGGTAATATGCTACATACTTGGTACCTAAATCTAATATGGTTTGACCAAGTATTACTTAAGGCCTAAAACTTTGGAAATTTTCTCGATTGATGTGTTTTTAGATGTTGAAAGCATTTATTTTGTACGTACTTTAACAACTACCATATTTGATCTTAAGGGTTAAAGGGATGATCTTAAATGTATTTTTGAGTTTTTCAAGTGTGATGAGGAAATTCCCATGCTTCTTTAGAGTCTGTGGGCCTCCTTTATGTACAAGATATTAATTCCTTTTCATGATCTACTATGTATTTCATTGGGGGTGGTTTCATTATTGTTTTTCTCATTAATGCAAGGGCATGAATTTTCATGTGGAAACCAGGTGAGTTTGATAGAAGCATATATGGGGAAAGTAAAATTCTAATGACTTTTTTCCCTTTCCTTGAGGTCTCTTGGTGTTGTCGTGATAGGTATATCTTCCCAATAAAATTAAGGAGAAAAAAAGGGAGAAGAGGATGACAATTATTTACATAGCCAATAAAATAAATATTTACAAGGAACCCTATGTTTCAATTTTCAGTTATGCGTGTAGCTATTTTTTATTTTAGATTGTCTGATATCAAAGACCAAGTCCATTCATATCAAGGATGAGGATCCAAGAGGTAAGGTAAGGAGTTTCAACACACTATATTGAAGTGATTATTAATTGGGATTGAGTATGCATTTGAGTCACCTCATAAAGGTACCCAATTAATAATATCTAGTAGTTGGTAGAGTTTGGACTTTCCTTCATGCTCACACTAATCCTTTACAAGAACTTTCAAGTTTGTCATGGAATTTTTTTTATTTTTTTTTGTGTTTTCTTGATGAATTTTAATTTTAAATTTAATAGTAGCTCTTTTCTCATTCTATCTTAGGATCTCTTTTTATCCTACCAAACATCAAACTCCACTCCTTTTGTACACCCTATACCTAAAATCCTAGCATCATCATGTGTAAAAATTATTTAAGTGTAACATATATTTTCATGCATAAAATTGGGATAAAAATTTAAACAAAGTCTCAAAAGATTCTAAATTAAAAAATAACTTGTGAAATAAAATTAAATTAAGTTTGAAAAGATTGTGAATTAAAAAAATATATTCATATTTCCTTTTCCACACTAAAATTCATTCCAAATTTCCAAATAAGAAAACTTAAAATTCCAAATTCCCTATTGTCAATTCTTGAATTTTAAAAATCAGAATTTCAAGAAACAAAATTTATCCTTTTTAACCTATCTAGAACTATGTCATTCTTTTGAGATCAATTTCACATTTTAGAGGTTTTTGAAAAAGTTGGCCATAGTAGGCACACAAATAGGACATTTAGAAAAAAAGGAATTAATTCACTATTTTTACATAAAAAAAGAAAAGTGAAACCATATGCAATGTTAAGGGTAAGAATATAAATCACATTCCAAAAGGGAGGAAAGCTAAAAGGTGGAGAAAATAATTAATGCTAGTTTTGATTTAACAAAATTCCTAATTTTCTCAATTAAATACAATTTTAGTGAAGTATATATATATATATATATATATATATATATATATATATCATGCAAGCACCCTTGATTTTATTCCTTCAATCCCAATTCTAGGCACACCCAATTCAAAGGCAAGAGAATCCCACCAAATTTTAAATTTCAAAGGGATAGGGTTTGGAAGAATTTCCTTCACAAAATATAAAAATAATAAAAAATGTGTAATTTATTAATCCTTTAATGCGCTATCATTTCTATTTTCCTTTTCACTCTTATTTTTAGTTCATTAATTCATTATTTTTTCCATTTTCACCAAAATTTATTTTTTCAAAAATTAAAAATTTCTAAGCCATTTTTTTCACAAGCAATTAAAATAATTCTAATTATTTGTTTTCAAAAAATTACAATAACATAATTTAATGACTTTGACAAAAATAGATAATTCAATTTTGCATTCCTAAATAAAGAAATATTTTTTTACTACAATTAACTAATTGTAATAATTCAACTATCATTTCTAGTGCATATTAAATAGAAAAAATTTCCCTATTCTTATCCAATTATTTGATTCCAAATACATAAAGAATCATTATAATATTTAACCTTTTCAATATAATTTATTTAATTATGAAAATAAACAACCATAATAAAAATCACACATTTACTATTTTACCACAATATAGAGAGACTAGAATTTCTATCAATTTAAATTTCAAACCATATGATAAAATAGGTCTCATCTCACACTTAAACTAAGTGTAATATTTGTTATTATACACATTAGACCTTCTAAGCAACATCTTTGATTAAACACCAATAGGAAATAACTCTTACCTAAAAATTCAAATGGATAAATAGCCTTATACCTATATACATAAAGCACATATCAAGCATCCCTACTTGATAAATATAATAACTAGAGCAATATAAATCCACCAAATAGGTACAATATATCAAAGATCATATAGTTATGAAAATATGTATTGAAAGTCATATAGATTAGTAGAAAAATGGAAATACCAACTATTTATGTAACTTGTGCATGTCTAAAGAGATAAAATATAGGATTTTAAAATCATAAAAATAATCATGTGTAAATCTAGACATCCATATAAATATGACAATGCAATGCCGCACTATAAATGCATTTGAAGGTAGGAAAAACTAACAATTAATATGTAGAGGAAAATATCTCTAAACACATGATTAGTCCAAACATAGCATGCCAAATTCATAAAATACATCTCACAAGGTTAAGCACACTACTAAACATTTAACAAATTGCCACAAAAAGGAACATTTATTGGTAACAATAAAACTAAAATATTGATAAGCACTCAATGCAATAAGCATAAGCATAAACTATGCATCCCACAATACATGTCAAGAAGTAATTTTAATAAGAGACATCACAAGAAAATGAGTGGGTGGTAATTAGATATTCTCACCTGAAAAAGATTTGGTCAAATCCTCCTATTTCTATTTTAAAGTGAAAACCATAAACCACTTATACCTACATATTTTATTACAGTTATTGAAATCATCCCTTTTAGATTGGATACCTTATTCCTTCATGATAACATATAATGCCACATTTTTCTAAATGGTTTTGAAAAATAGGGGTTTGGTCAAGAACTAGGACTAACCTATCAAACCTCATGTGAATTTATTGAATTTTTAATATAACTTTCTGATTTAGACTACTAGTAGGACACATCCTCATTATTCTACCCAATGATGATGAATTTGGGTGAAGTTTTGAAATTGAATCTAACTACTAGTCATTCATATTGTTTTGAGCCCTTTGAAAGGTAGTGGAGAAAAGAAACCTAAATAAATTATATGAAAATTTATGTTATGTATACATAATCATCACCAATCATACACATAAAGCATAAGGTTAGTCAAATATAAAATTTCCCATTTGAATGAAATAATATCCTACCCTCACTATTTAAAACCTCTCAAGCATTGTTGTATGGTAAAAAAAGTACTATAACATTCATCAAATACCAACTCTACTAAAATCAAGTTCATAAACCTAGTGCTCTTGAAATTGAGTATGGACTAAAAAAGGACCAATTCCATTATATATTTTGTAAGAAAATATATGGAAAAATAGAACCAATGCCATTTATAGATTTTGTTAAAAAAAATAATCAAGTCCTAGTACCTATAATTCATCAACATTTTTTTTCTACATGAAGACTTTGGGAATAAAAAGGTTGAATAATGTTATTACATTAATCAAGTTGTAAAATATAAATAAGATGTGTGGATCTATAATACATGTGAGAGGGGAGTAGGTCTGAACACCTCATCCAATAGGAATTATAACTCCTAAATTTTCAACAATGTAAAGAGTAACTTTCACTAAAAATAATGACACCTAACATCTTATGGCTCATACTAAATTAGGAGCATATGAAAGCTAATCTACATGTACAAAAATAAAATAAAATATAATAAATTAAGTTGATATACACAAAAAATTTGTTCTATGTAATTAATTATATGAACTTAAGTTGAAACTTTGTTGCTTTTAAATTCCAACATATGGAGGATTGGATTAGCCAAATGCTAATGTTGAAACTCTTCCTTCTCTTGCTTTATGTAGGTGCAAAAACTTCAAAAGTTAGAGCTATTTCTCTTTTCCTCAGCCATAGTGGTAGGCATACTCCAATCATATGTGCATCAAGACATCCAATATTCTTTATAGTGGCATTGATATCATAATTATGTCTATGCCACTTTAGTGGGGAGTTCTAGTTTCCTTTTCTTTTTGATATAGTCAAGATGTGTGGGAGGTGCCTTATCCGCTAGAAGTCCTCGTGCTGAGCTATTGAAAGTATTCTTATTGTTGCCTATTCTTAGTGTTTTCCTATTTTGTCATTGGTTTTGTAATCTATTTCCAAGTGCGTGGATTTTTTATTATGTTTATCAATCAACCACATTTTTTATTGTAAACCATAGACACATACTCAAGGTTAAATGATCAATATTGTATGTAGAAATATTTCTCAATAAAAATATATTTTAAAATAAAATCTTATAATCTAATAAAAGCTTTGAATACAACTAAAAGATTAAAATACACATCATTTGAAATATCTAAACTAATTAATGTAAAAGATAAGTTGAAATAAAACTTAACGTCTTTATGGGCCCAAATGGGTAGTACAGTTGGCTTGGGCAATGGGTTTGCTCCCCATTGGTCTTAGGTTTGACTCTACTCTCGGGTTTAAGAGGTGAGACTTCTTGCGGGTGACAGATCTCACCCGTAGGGGACTAGTCTCACCCTAACTCGCCTCAGGTACCCAAGAGAAGGGTTGCTGGGCTGGGTTGCGGGAACACCCTCTATAATAAGAAAAAGAATAAAAATAAAATAACATCTTTATATTTACTCAAAAATATATCAAAATTTACTAGAAATAATATATAAATACTAATTCTATGCATAATGCAAAATATTTTAGTCTAATGTGAAACTTGATTTAAGTTAAAATAATTAAATTCCTGAGGCAGATCTAAAAATCAGTGTCCTAAATCTTGAAGTTCACAATTCTAAATTTCTACTTGACCTTGAAATTCCAACCCTAAATACTCTTTAAAATTATATGGATTAATATAATTTTAAACTTCGAGATGACTAGAAATGAATGTAGTACGAATAGTCTTCAATAAGAAGATAAAAACTAAGTGTATGGGTTATCTTACGGGTTATCTTTTGCCATTCTACGAGGCAAGATTCCTCACTTTCCTTTCCCTTCTACAGTGAGCAGTGGACGCCTTTATTGTCGTTTGCTCACAAGTCGCAATTTAACTTGAATAATGAAAACAAAATGTGCCATATTTACTTCAGAAAATTTCAGTTGATATGGTCGAAGACTCTTGAATATGTAAGATGAAAATGAAGGTTTATGACCATGTCCACTGCCCATGATTTTACATTAAAATTGGTCATCTGGTGAAGATTGACCATATTTTTGAGAAGATTATTGGCTCAGCAGTGTGTGGGGAAGGGTTTGGGACAAATGAAGTAGATTTTTTTTTTATGATTTCTTGCTCAAATGTGAACATTCATGGCAACTCATAATATTCCAAATTCATGGAAAACGCAGGCTGCATACAAGTCACGGGTCTTGCGCTTAGAATAAATTGCGATGTGAAGATTGAATGATGAGTCAAGTTCAAAGTATGTGAACATACAATGGCTGGTGGCAACCTTTATTGTCGGTTTCTCACAATTTTCTATTAACTTTAATAGTGACAATGAAACGTTGTCATAATTTCTGCACAAAATCAAACTTCATTTGGCCGACAACGTTTGAATAGGTATCCGATGAAAATGAAATTGTAGGGGTGGATGGACATGGACAAACACACAGAAATTATACAGCACAAGAGAAAACATTAAAACAGAACCAAGCTTGATTAATATCTTGAGTTACACAGAGTTGTCGATGCTCATGCTATCCATCTTGCCATCGATACGCAAATCTGTTACATGATGCCTCTTTTAAAGAGGAGTTTAGAATTGTCTGAAATGTCTTGGAAACATGTGGAAAATACTTCGTTGGTCTCCTCTTCTGGACTCTTCTTTTACCTGCCGACTTATATGTTTTACCGATGTTTCTAGACTAAGCATTAATTGTAGGTTGGTGGTGGTAGAAATTAATTCCTACAATTCTCCCCCTTAATTTCTACCACAAATCAATTACACATGCCATAATCTACTAAAGATGGGTCCCGGCTTAAAGCCTTGTTAGGTACCCATTTACAATCATTAATTGTGTCAATAAAACACCATTCTTTGCACATTATTTTCCTTTGTCTCTAACGAAGTCTGCGGACTTCCTCAAATTCTTTTCTTCCATAGCTTCAAACAACTCTCAATTCTAATGCCATTCTCTTGTTGAATGTTGCAGCATTCTCCAATTCCTTTGTTGTTCATTTGCCATTGACTGCGGTCATTCTTTCTCTTCTTTGTCTTATGGTTGCAACCAAGTCTTTAGACCTCTCAAATCCTTTCTTTGCCATCTTGATGATCTTCATGCCTGACGATGCCTTTGTCTTTGTCCAACTTCTACGGTAGTCTCTCAAACCTTCAATCTACAACTTCTTGAAAATTTTCCATCTATAGATGCCTTGCCAAAAGTATTTGTTGTGCCTTCAAATTTTCCATGACTGCTATCAACTTTTACATGAGAACTTTTATACCTGAACAATTTTTTTATCATGCCCGTAATCTTTTGCCAATTTGATCCGAAAGTTCATCCACAATCCATTTGTATGCTTCCTGTATTTTTGTTCTCTCTTTGCCAACACATTTTCTCTGAATGATTTCTTAAACCACAAATTTTGCACGGATGTAGATCCCAACATGTATCTTTTATATGCCCTTTTCTATTACAATGTGAACACTAAATACAATACACTTCTCGAACAAATTTTGTTGAACCTGAAACATTTCCTTTACCTCTCACATATCCAAGGCCTTCATATTTTGACCTCATAACTGGTTCAATCGGCTCTTTCATTCCATGCTCATGCTTACCTAATCCTCGGCCTTTATATCCCATTCTCTTCATGATTTGCAAACCAATATTATTCTTATTATATGATTTGTAGAATCAGTCACATTATCGACTTCATCTTTACATTCTTCATCATGAACAACTTGAGCAACATTACATAAACCACTTGATTCATCAATTGAACCAATCAAAACATCACATGTCAATTTCTTTTCCTTCAAACATTCATTCTCTTCATTCAATCTTGATATTTCATTTGTGTATAAACTATTTTCTTCTTCTAATTTGTTTATTTTCTCTTCCAAATCATTATTCTTTTGTTTAACTTCATCAAACATCTTTAACTTCTCATCAATCAACTGCCCTCTTTGTTCTAGTTCTTTATTTCTTTTATTAATCTCATCAAACAATTTCAACTTTTCTTCAAGCTCTTTATTCTTTTCTTTAAGTTTGCATGATTCCTTCATTTGCCAATTATGTACTTCTTCCACAAACTTTAACCTATCCTCTAGCTCTTCAATTGCCTCTGTATAATCACTAATTTCATTTAAAAGTTTACATTTTTCTCCTCCCATTTCCTTTCTTAATTTTGCCAATTCTTTTTCTAAAAGATCCTTTTCACATTTTAAACTTGTATTTTCTTTCTTCACCTTTATTAATTCTTCTTCTAAATTATTTGTTTTCTCTTTCTTTACTCTATCAGCTTTTCCCATTAGAACAAACAATTTCAACTTACCTTATATACTTGATTAACCTTCTTTGATTCCCTAATACTTGATTCCTCCACCTTCAAATTGCCTTCACAATGCAACCTTTCTTCAAGCTTTACAAATCAAAACTCCCAACAACCTTTTACAATTTCTTAAGAGATACATAATACTTCTTGAACATGACATTATCTGACTTTTGATAACAACAATTTTTAAATTCTGTGACTCTTTCTACATTTTTCATCATTTTAACTTCACATTTTACTGTCTAAAGATACAATAACTTTTATCAACCAGCCATAAATACCTTTTCAATATTTATGATCTTTATGCCTACGGAATCCCCCTTAAACTGTGACGGCTACAAACAAAACTTGTTCTCTGAGTATCCCTCTCCAGTTGCCAGCGATCTTAAGGACCTCCCTCATGAAAAAATTTTATGCAATCTGTAACTTGAATACTGGCAGCTTCCTTTCTTCAGAGACTCGGCAGCGGCAATACTCCACAATTGACTTTCTTTCTGTATACTTTGGCTTCCTTTTATGCCTTCATTTATTTTCTGCGGCCTCCTCTCTAATGGTCACGACCTTTCCTTGAAGCGGTAGATCTCAGCTCCAGCTGTGGCATGCAATCTCTCCCTAATCGACGTTTTCTCTCGGAGCTGCAACTTCAATGACTCCTCTAGCAGCGACTGGCATTTTATTCTCTTGGCAGCGATTTGCAATGGCTTGACAGGATTCCACCTTACGGCTCTGATACCACTGTTGGGGTGGATGGACATGGACAAACACACAGAAATTATACAGCACAAAAGAGAACATTAAAACAGAATAGAGTTTGATTAATGTCTTGAATAATACAGAGCTGCCGATGCTCATGCCTGCCAGTGCCTATACATCCATCTTGCCACCGATACACAAACCTGTTTTACATGATGCCTCTTTTAAAGAGGAGTTTAGAACTGTCTAGAACGTATTCAAAACATGTGAAAATCCTTCGTTGGTCTTCCCTTTGGACTCTTCTTTTACCTGCCAACTTAACTGCCATACCGATGTTTCTAGACTAAGCATTAATTGTAGGTTGGTGGTCGTAGAAATTAATTCCTACAACTTAGGGGGTAGAACTCCACTACATTTGGCAGCACGTCAGGGCCACTTAAAATCCGTTGAAGAGCTGCTGAATGCTGGATCGGATCCTCTTGAAGAAAGAGATATTAGTGGGAAAACGGCCTTGCACCATGTTGTCGCAAACCCAAGATTCAGAACTGAAGATGCAAAGGCGTTAATAGATGTTTTGGTGGACCATTTTCAATGAGGGACAAAAGGCCCTTTTCCTTTGGGCTTCCGCAATAGGAATCGGCACTGCAGACGAAACGGAAGGGATACATCCGGATGTGAAGCAATTTTTCGAGGAAAAGAAGATGTCCTTCCCAGATATAAATCTGCTAAAGGAAGCAGCATTGCAAGGATACTCCAGATTGACATGGGAGCTTCTCAACAGAGGAGGTGACATTACACAAATTCCCGACGATAGAAAATTTCGATGGGGTAAGATTCGTCATCCATTACTTTTTTATTAGATTTATAGATGTTGGCATCTGTGTTTTCATATAGTGAATTAAAAGAAATGAGTAAGCATATATTTAAATCAGAAGTGGTCCTTTAGTTAATGTAGTCATAAGTTAAGTAGTCATATATGTAGGGATCCCATCCATCAAAATCTTTCGGATGTCAAACCTGATCTAAACAGACCTCTGGAATTTAATGAATAATTTTTATTACATATCATCATCCTTAACAATTGTGCTTAACCAATTATACTCTTTTGTCATTTCCTAAATTTTTAATATATATACAAATATAACTTCCATTTTATACTGTGGACAGTAAGGAGGCAACTAGAAAAATTCTCCGAGCAGGCAACTGACCGACCAACCATTAGGGACACTCTTGGTAATGTCTTAGCAACCGCTATTGTTATGGTAGTATAATACACATGCATTACTTTAATCTCGGCAACAATAACAATTAACAGTGTAAAATTTGGAAACAGGCCGCGATGTTCTGGCAGAATGCATAGCTGCACATTTTCTAAATCCATATATAAAATCCCCTGTTACTGTGAGCATTGCTGGTGGAAGTGGTATGGGAAAGATCAGCCTCTTGAGTATGGCATGCAATCCTTTTTCATTTGGAAATACTCTTTGGTCATGTCTTCATAAATGTTTGGTTTTTAGAAATCTTGAGCTTCTGTCTGTCATCAGATAGAAGCTGAACTACTCATCACAGCTGCACAATTGGCGTTTCCATACTCATGGCAGTACGAGGATTTCAATGGAGCTAAAATTATGGTCCTCAGTAAGGAAGATAAAAGAATGTGAGACAAAATCGAGCAGGCGGTGGGCCATTTATTGGCCAAAGGGAAGGACAGAGAATACAAAGAAACGATTCATGTTTTACATAAACCGCAAAACTATGTGAGAGCAAGCTATTAGGAATTAGTATTAGTCTTCAACTTAATATCAAAATTAATTTTATGGATGATAACTGATTATGAGTGTATGGATGATAACTGGTTGTAAGCAAGAAATGTCAGTTCTCCATTTTTTTGGTGAAATATCGACCTGAATATAAAGCTGTTTACAAATGTTTGGCCCGCATGGATTTTAACCAATTGGTAAGAGATAAAGAGCAGGACTTTTACATGCATGATTCTTTTTTAAGAAAAAAAAAGAAATACTCGTGACTGTAAAATTTATATGTGGTTCTGATCTGATGTTTCTAGCTGGAAAAAGATGAAGCAGCTTCAGTGAATGAAGATTTGGGGCAGTCACTGGGAGCTATTATTCCAAGGATTTTAATTGTAAATTTCAATGCTGGGAACTACCGGGGGAGGCACGAAGCTTGGCAGGGCTGGCACTTGAGATAACAAAAGAAATTGAGGCTTCTATGACTCTGGCCCAGTGGCTCAGCACCTGTTGGAGAAATGCTCGGAGAAGACACAGTGAGAGCTTTTACATGCAATTTATTTTCCCTTGTCTTGTATTCGCATTTCTTGCTGTGTGGATAGCGTGGGCTGCATGGATGCTTCTAGAGCGGGCTAACGATCCCCAGCTGAAGCAACTGAAATACGGATCTATACCTGCAACTGTAATAGCAATCATTTGGTCTGCATTCAGGGCAGTACTTTCTATTTTTAAGCCCGCGAGCAAACAATTGAGCGGTTATTTCAGTTTGCCTGATCATTCACAGCAGCTAGGCTATCAAGAAAAGGTTATTTCAGACATCAAATCTTTGAAGGAAGAGATTGGTAAAGAACCAGGCACTATTTTTTCTTTAATTGCTGGTGAAAAATGCAAATATGGGTGGGGTTTGTGGGAGAACAAGGTTGAAGGCACATCCGTTCCCAAATATAGCTCAGCTCCAGAGAGTAAGCTCCGAATAATAGCCTTTGTGGATGACCTGGACCATTGTGAGGACGAAGTTATACTGCGGGTATGGTTTTTATGTTTTTTTTTTTTCAAACGAATATTTCTTATAAAAATTTACTTGATGAAAATCAATAGTACAATACTTAGAGGCATACCCATAAAATCTATAGGGACCAAGTTCAAATCAAAGATGAAAACACATAAACAGAGTCAAACTCCAAAAAAAAGTCTAAGCAGCTATTACAAAGTAAGGAGGAGGA
>VDFB02376361.1:0-12092 GCA_007258455.2 Sequoia sempervirens | reverse complement strand
CTTGCGAAAAAGACTCGCTACATCTGCAAAATTTGGAAGTGAAGCGCCACAGTCTTAATGTTTCAGTTGCTCTTTTATTTCTTGAAAAGACTTTACAATTTTAGTTAGTTATGAGCAAGAAAAGAAGAGGTTACTCATCCGCTTATATGTGTGTGTGTGTGTGTGTGTATTTTTGAACAGTTACTCTCTAGACATCATTTGCAAAGAGCTGATATTATATGCTTTGAATACAATTATGCTTTACTGTGAATTCAAATCGCTAGTTGTATGTGTGCATCTAGTTTATGGGGATAATTTGATATTCTTAAATCTGTGTGTTTGAGTATATCTCTGATGTTTATGCTTATTCCTATGTGTGAGTATACACATTTATCTCTGTAATAGATTTCACTTTTCAGATAATATTGTTCTTATACTTCATTATCGTTTCATCTTATGCAAGTTGGTCTTTTTTCTAGTATCCTTATTATTTTTTCCTTTGCATCTAATATCATAAATATTTCTTGTATTGGGTTCTTCTTTTCCTTCTTTCGGGTTAAAAACATACAATGTATTTATTTAGTTTTAGTTACATTCATTGAATATCATACAAGGGAGTTGTACCTTTCAATTTAGAGGATAACCACCTTCCTAAAGAGGGTTATTATCAGTACATTCAGGATAGAGCACCCTTCACGGCAAATAAATTTATATTATCCCAAGGTACTTGTCTATTAATAAAACTAAAAAATATATATTCATTGCACCTATCGTAAATTTTTATTAGTTGGGTGCTTTATTTTCGCTCCATTATCTCCATTCAAAGATGTTCTATAATGTGTCATAAGATAGTCAACAATAAACTCCCCTTTTATATCCTCTTACATACATCATATAATTTCTTAAACCTCTTACACATTCTTACATTATCATAGATGCTTTTACACATGTTAAATGACAAGATTCTCTTCCACACATCTTACCAATGCTAAAAAAAGATTGTCATGGTGGGATGCCGTTTTCAAGAGGGCTCATCAATAATTAATAACTAATAAATAAATTGAATGTTAAAATTGCAAGGTATATGACATACCTATCTTAGTACATTTCATATATGAAAAAAATTGATTAAAATAATCCTCAAATTTACAAAAACATCAATAATTAATTTGTTGCTTCTATAGCTTCAATTTTGTTGAACCAACTCTAGATGTATGAAACTGAAGAACCCCCATGAAAACTAGGGTTTCAAAAAAATATTTTAATAGATTACCTTTTCTACCACATTTGAAAATAATATTAGAAAAATACTTATTACAAATGCAATTTCATAACACAACCTAGTTTATTTTGTAGTGTATTATTAAAAAGAAAAATATACTTTTTAATTTTTATTAGAAATTATGTTTAAAAAATTTATAAGAATATAAATTAGGTTGTGTTGGTGAAATTGTCATTGTAATTTTGCCTTGAAAATGACCTTGAACCATTCAATGAGAAATGATAAATGAATCGATAGTTGGAGTTAATATTTCCCTTATTAATTAAACTCTCTAAAGAATTGTATTAGAAAGCTTCCATATAAACTTTATGAAAATTATCCTTACCCACATTATCCCAAAGGCCTTCATCAAGCTCACAAAGGAATCTACCCAACTAGAAGCTTTGTCATTGGACCTTGTGAACACAACCTTGTGAAGATTCTCCATTGTGAGTAGCTAATCACAAAGAATTCATTGAGAGTTGGTGATTCAAGCATTATTGTAAATCAATAGTTTTCTTAAAAGTAACTTCTTTGGTAGTAAAATCTTGGTCATAGTGCTAAACAAATATTTGAGGGTGTCAAGAAGCTCAATTAAAACTTATTGACCATCCTTGGTTTTTTAATGGCTTGGAAAGTGTGGAAAGCTTGTAGGGCCTACATGAATTCTTTATAGACCTTGTCTCTAATTTCAAGCCAATGAATTCAAGCTCTGATTTGGGCGCCTTGACTTGAATGGTTATTTACAACCTACTTTTGATGGGAGAGTTTACAAACATGTAGCTACACCATAAAATCAAATGGTTGTGTCTCCAAAGTAGTTGTGTCCTTGTGCAACTATGAGGTGGTGGCCTCATATGAATGGCCATAGAAACATGCCAACCAATGATCATAAATGTAAATGCAGTAGGATGTTCATAATTTGGTAGCATCATTCCACCAAGGAATCCAACCTATCGCATGCATGGGATGTGGATTTAGATTCTAAAAACATTGAATATTTGCCAATGTGGCCTATGGGACAACAACAATATGGCTTTAGAAAGAACTAATTCTTCATGGCCTTTAGCTTAGAAAGTTTTCATTCAATACAAAATTGTATTAAATAGTGGTATGAAAGGACAACATTTGATAAAGACTCAAATAGCAAGGAAAATAAGTCAGAAAAGAAGAAAAAGACTAGGTTGACACCCTATCTCTATCAATCCATTTATAGGCTCTATTAGGACCCACTTTGAGATTACTCCATGTGTACAACATCATATGATTATGGTGGTGACTAAGATTGGGATAAAAAAATCCTCAATTTATTGCACATTTAGTACGGATCCTCTCTTTCACTAGTTATCCATCTCATATGGAAAGCACTCCATTTATCATATGTTATCTCAATCATATTAAAATCTCCATATATAATCCAAGTGGCAATGGGATTGAATTTTCAATCCATCTCCAAAGGGAAGATCATACAATAGAATTGTTCAAGCAATAAACACTAATAATTGGAAAGGAATGATTATTAATTTTGAAAAGATCCCACAACACTTTGTGTTAGTGTAAATAGAGTCATTATCATACTTGGTTAGCTAATCACCTTTCTAGGATTGACCTATTCACACCTAGCTTAAGTTTACTTAGATTTATTTTGCTTTTGTCTCACTTCACATGGTTGAGACATGTGTCCTCATGAATTGAGACACCTATTAACACTTTCTCACACACTTGTCAAGTGAGCTCACAACTGTCCCATCTTAGGAGGGTTAGTTAGTAGTTCAGTCCTACCTTCCTACCTCCTCATCCTTGCCTATATATGCAAGACTTGATCATTGTATTTACACACTCTTCATTATATTGATAGACATACTATTGTGTCCATCATTTCACTTATGGAAGGTTATCAAAATTTGAGCTCTCTAATCTTTGAATTCTCCAATATAGTATTAGAGCCATGAGATCATGTTCCTTCTCACATCGAGGTGACTCCCACACATAACCCTATCAACAGAGCATCATAGAGCCAAACATACACTACTATTGCATCTAGAAGGCTCGAGAAATGAAAAATACCTTTCATTTCATCAATTTTGGTAATTTTCATTTTTTACAATTTTTCTCCTATTGTACACAAATAAAAAATCGAAAAAAGAATAGTTAAGGGCCAATCTGACCCTTTGCCCATTTTTCCATTAGTCCTAGAAAATTGTATTCTATAAAATTTTGGCAAATTGTATTTTTTTGGACCTATTTGGCCTATTTGCAAGCATTTTGTGGTCTCATTGGCCTATTTGCAAGTTTTCTACTTCGTCTAACAACCAACTTGCAGGTTCTCATGGCAATTTTTCCCTCTTGGTTGGTTTCTATGGTTTTGAGAGGCTCTATAGTGGCTTTATATTTGAGCACTCTCATCAATTATCATCCTCACAAAATCCTTTAATAGGTGACCATTTGTTGGTTTGAGCAATTCAAATTAGAGATTGAGGGCCTTTTTTTGCTATTGAGCAATCCCTAAACATTCCTCTATTGACACAAAATCCATCTCTAAACATTGCTGGTGAAGGGCGGGTGTAAGATGATTAAGCATCTCATTTACCCCACATGACACCATTTAACATCTCAACAAAAAACTTAGAAGTAACTTGGTCAAAAAAGGTCACATGACCTTTATCCTTGTGTTAGCATCTTGGTTTGTTGTATTATGAGGAGTTGTGGGGGTGAGTTTATTGTAGATAAGTCAACTTGGTCCTAAAAAAATTACTCATTGGTCTCTATGGCTTCAATGAGCATAGAGATATGTCCTCCTATGGTCTCATGTCTAACAACCACATGACATCATTGACTCTAGTTCAATCCTCTTTGCATGTCTTGTTGCTCCAAAAGACTCGGCCTTCTCTCTTGCATGTGACCTTCTTACTCCTACAAGGTGCCCTCCACATGCAGTATGTTTGAAGAGACATCATCACAAGTGACTTTTTCTCAAGATTTGGACCTCTATCCAATCAAAGCCCCATGCATGCTTCATGACAAATAGGTGAATCCAAGATTTAGTCTTCCTTTCCCCCATGTTATTTTTAAATTTAGGAGGGGTGTTTATTTTTTTGTATTAATTATCTTTTTTCTAAACCATTTGTATTTATTGCATTATTGGTTGTTAGTTTTAAAAAAAAATTCAAACAGGGGTCAACATTTTCTGCAATAAAGTAGCAAAGGGGGGGACTTTTTTCATTTTTTCATAACTTGCAAACAGGAGATAGCATTTTGAAGTGTAAATAGTCGACAAAAATATGGTTTTGTCACTGACATTTTAGCATCGAGATGTTTTTTATTTGATGTTGTTTAATAAAAAAATTTAACCTCTAAAGTCATATTTGTAAGCAAATTTTGGCAGGGCATAACTTTCACCTCGTTTATCAAAATTTTGTAAGATTTTTTAATTTCTATCATAATTTTGCATGTAAAATTAATATTTTGTTAGCCCATTTTTAAAAAATCTCCATGATTTATAAACATAATATTTTGGCATACAATCTTTACAACTTGTAAAAATTCTCTCACACACTCTTCTAGGGGGCTACAATCAACATTACTCATTTTGGGGAGCTCTCTAAATCAACGGAACAATCTAGGTGTTTATGCTTTTGATTTTATTGGTTCATATAGATCATGTCTCTCACACTCAATCCCTTCCATTTTACTATTTTTCATAATCCTCCTAATAAATGGAAAATCAAATGTGGATATTATGGAAAGAAAAGGCATACAAAAGAAGAATGCCAACTTCATAGAATTAAGGAAATGAATAAAATTATTCTTAGTCATGGTATTGCCTTATCTAATCCTCTAGTTCTAATATATTTAGAAACATGATCTAAATCACTCATACATCATGTGGGACAACACTATCATTTGGGGATGAATAATCAATTCAAATGGCTTATATTGATATCTCATCTCCCAAAACACCCATTGCTACATCTAAATCTAGAGTTGAATCATTCATGAGTTACATAGATTCTTTGCATTAGGTCATTTCTATCATCATTCCAAATCCACCATATTGGTATGTGTATCTACCAGACATCAAATCTTTGTAGAATACCACCTTTCAAATTTGGATGATAGTATCAAGGACATTTGTATTCTATTTGATGCCAGGGTCGATAAAGTTGCCTCACCATTTCACTCTTTGAATCATGCTCTTGTCTTGCCTACATCAGATTCTATCATGGAAGATTGTGCATACATTCATGAGTTGACCTATCCAACTCAGTTATCATCATCTATAGCCATACCAAATTCTCATTGGTCTAGTTATAACCATACATCCATGGTCCCTATTCCTGAATCACTTATGGTACGTGATCTGTCTTATCAACATCCATCACACATCAACATTGGCTTGGAGTTCTTTGAGCATGATTGACATCATTTCAATCTTTGGATCATGTGCATAATTCAGAGACATTCATCTTACTTCTTGCATATTCCTATCTGGAATAGGAAGTCATATTACACACATTTATGGTGTTGTTTCTTCCCAATGGGATAAATATTATTAAGCGATCGTGGATCATATTCAACATCCAGTGTCAAGCATCTACCAACACTACAAGCATCACCTTGAGGGGATGCTACATAATTTCTCTTCTATTATCAATTTTTGGAGGAAACATTTGGAGTTCGTCACTTCAAAGTTTTTTTTTTCGAGGGGGGGGTCACATGACCTTCTGTCTTTTCTATCCTATGGGAGGAACATCCATTGCACTTGTGATAGAAGTAGTCCTTGGGGGGTCATCATGAGTCCTTCTATCTTCTTCACTTGTACATTTCATTGCATTTGTAAATTATTCTCTTTTGGAGATAGGTTTTTATTTCCCAGTAGGTTTTTCTCCTTTACTCCACTTTATGATAAATTTATACATGAGTACCTAATATGACCTAGTATCCAGGATTTGTCATTAGTGAATACATTAATCACGAGTTGTACGGTAATCGCCTAGAATTCACCTATGCCGCGGTTGTAGGTGAGCTTTATGGTGAAACATGGGATCATTTCAAGGCCGTGGGTCACCTGAGCTTGAAATGAACCTCCGAAGAAGGCCGACTTCCTTTGGGTATCACCTAAACTATTGATCCTTGTGAGGTAAAGGGAGAATGAATCCATACAAATAAAACTAAACTAGCTTGTTCCTATGGTGATATACCGAGCTTGATAAGATCAAAGGAATACTTGGGATGCACTTGAAATTTGTCAATGATCAGCAAGACACACATCAAATTCTATGAGCTACACATCAATATGTCACAACAAGGCTTGGTACACACACGTTTTGAATAAGGGAAACTACTTTCACATAATAGAATTTGTATGTGATTATAAAACACTAGCTTGTGATTCATACAATGGTTCCCTTTTACAAAGGAAGGCATGAATGTCAAATGAAGTCATAAAGGAATAATGAAATTCACAAGATAACTTGACTATTGACCTGAAATGCACAACACTCTACAAGAATAATGATAGAAGAACTGAGCATCAACAGAGGCCAAGGCAACTCTGTATTTTTATATTCCAATATCTAGTTGGGTTACAAAGTATACATTTAATCGAGAAAGGATTGATAAAAAAATCACTAACTCCCTTGAATGCATAAAATTGAACTATTTACAAAAAAGGAAAAAAATGCCTTATATACAGACTGATATTGGCCCCTTAGGGCTTACAAAATATCTAAGCTCAGAAAGATCATTCCTTAGATCTTTTTATTGAATTAAATGCAGCACCTCTGCGTGTCCCCACTGTGTGTCGGTGAAAAGCTACCCTCATAGAAGCCTTCTGATATTTTGCAACTACTGCATTCATTTGATCCATCGTGTCTGGTTAAGATACTTCGGCTGCACCTTGAATGCTCTGAGCTTGCAACAGGTACACGCCGCCCTTCATCCTGTTGATGCTCTTTAGATTGCCATGGTTTACCTTCAGATCTCTCTGATTGGCTAAGTGAAATGCACGCAACTTCTTCGGGTGGTCAAAACTTCCCCTGTTGAACCGCATATCGGCGAGACACTAATTGTGTCTCCCCGATCCAGTTAAACCTTTTCGCAAGTATCGGCATAGCATGGAGCCATTGCTGAGAGCTTCTAGCGAACCCAAAGAATCATACCGATTCTACTGGAGCCATCGACAAGACACCGTTTATCACTAAGAGATCAGTGGGTTAACGAGTCACATGGAGATCCCTTCTATCGCTGAGACCACTCATGGTCAGTAAGACATCCCGTTGAAAGCCCCATAGTCATACCGAGTTCTCTTCTATCATATCGGCATCTGCTTTTGTCACCGAGACACACTCCATTCGCCGAGACTCTATATCAAAGTCTCCCTGTTGGGCTCTTCATTTCATTCACTAAGACTCCTGCCGGTCGGGGAGACCTCACATAGACTGGTTACGCAGAAGGTCTCGATGCGATGCGAGTCAGCGAGACATAGAGCGAATTACCGACAAAAGGATGCTTCATTATTTTCCATCCGGTGGACGAAGGTCTTTCAGAACCTTCTGGTGATTTTTGGCCTACCGTTGGCTGGAGTCGCCAGTGGGAGACTACTTGTAGCGAGGATCAAATGTTGCACCGATATCTACTTTTGTCACCGAGACACACTCCATCACCGAGACCTCCTGCCTTCGGCGAGACATCTTTGATCAGTGAGACTTCTTTTCAAAACTCGCACACATACGCCGAAAGGATCTTGCATTGTTTTATCAGCGAGACCCGATGTGTTCACCTGAACTATATCAAAAGAAGAAAGAACCTCCCGTAGAGGCGAAAACCTTTTGACCATGGGAATATCAGGAGACCTGTGAGTGGTGGACGCCATAGAGATCGCCATAACATCCCGAACGTATGGCTCGCGTGATCTGATGCGCCGTTTCTCGGTCGGCAGAGACAAAAATGTCGCTGGAACTTAATGCCAATAGCTCGGCTGCGGTGATGAACCACATATACATAGTCGGGGAGACCTGGCAGTTGGTAGGATAACCAAACCAACTAAGACGCCATGCGGTAGGAAGCGCCGGGTGCGTGTTGAGAAACAATAGAAGCGTCTA
Source organism: Sequoia sempervirens (assembly GCA_007258455.2). NCBI lineage: Eukaryota > Viridiplantae > Streptophyta > Pinopsida > Cupressales > Cupressaceae > Sequoia > Sequoia sempervirens. Next base: position 3,749 of record VDFB02376361.1, on the reverse strand, counting down.
GAGATGAAGAGTCAGAAGACACGTGATCGACGCCGACCTTCAGGATGGATGTTGGAGTAAGCAACACAGACTCATGCAAGCAGAAAACGTAACATGAGTTGAGGAAACAGTCACGGACCTACACCGATAGGAACCAGAAAATAGAAAATGCAAGACCCAAGGGAACATATGATGCAACATGGTAAAATATGGGCAGAAAGTGTTCAAGAGGGCACTTATTTGGAAAATTATGAATGAAAACATATGTAAAACATCATATTTTTACAGCTCCAACAAGATGCATGAAATAATCATCAATGGAGAAAACCCATTTGGCCCTTATGAACACCTGCAACATGGATGCCCTACCTGATTGAGCCTGAGGGTGAAAATTTAGGCAACAATGTTGTCTATAGAAATAAAAGCAGAAATTTTTAGATTATAGAATTTGATTCATTGGCAAGGGTTGTGTATCAAGTGCAATGAGCAAATTTTCAATGACAAAGCTCATACAGTTTGGATTTAATTCTTAAACATTTGGAAAATTTTATTGTGTTGTTTTGTGTATCATGTTTATGAATAGCATGTTATATGTCATGGACTACACCCATTTATCCCCTTATCCCTTGTAACAACAAGCAATACTTCTAGTTATAAAGTATCAAAAACAAACAGATGAGCCACTCACCAGTAGTGCACAATTCCTAGAATAAAGAACATGGAGAGCTAAAAACATACAAGTTTCAAAAAACAATAAACAAACAAGAATTAGCACAAATAAACCCAGCATTCCCCTGAGATTTCATGAATTAACTATGCATTTATTTCTTGCATACCCACCAACTCTCCAACACATCTTGGATAAAATGTATTTAATGGATTAAACATGTATTCATCGCTTCAAGATTAAATATTTTATATTATATATAATGTCCCTCTATTTTTCTAATTTACTTAAATGAAAATGAATAATAGACCTACTCCAACCAATAGAAAAAGACATAAAACAAAATTTTCAAACAGGAAAAATTTGACCTTAAATCCCAACTATAGAAAAAACACAAAAAAAATTACACAATACAATTTGATTTTCCAAGCAACTATTTCAAAAGTGAATTAAACGGTTGCAATGATAACTTGCTTTTGTAAAAAAAAATAGTTTCATGTTTATGAATTACATGGCACACCATTCACTATGCTCATCTGTCTATTTGGTAAGTCAAATTCTTGAACCAAGCTTCTCCCTTATTGTTCACAACTCTTCCAAGGAATAATTTTTAGGCACATTGGAAGACTTCAAATTCATTGCAAAAAAAGGGAAGAATGATACAAGAATTTGACCTTTCAGTTCCTTGTTCAACAACCAATTATATTTGCAACCATATAGATGTTTGCCTCTATCTCCAATTGCAAGCAATGGTTCTTGTTATAGAGAAAAATTAGACAAATGAGCACAGTTCATGACATATAATATGTTATTCATAAACATGAAACACAAAAACACATGACAAAATTTGCAAAAAAATAGACAAATGTGATAAATTTTTGCAAACATTTAGACATTAAATTAAAATTTTGTGAGCTTTGTTGATAGGCTAGTGGCCACTCAAGCAATCAACACATAATTAATGCATTCAATGCCTCCACAGTGGACAAGACCTTGCTCAAATCATTCAATTTTTTTTGTGATAATTCTCATTTATTGCATTGGCCACCTACTCCTTCGCTTCAATTGTTCCATGTTTATGGATTACATAGCATATGTCATCTACTATACCTGCATGTCTCAATAGCCCTTGTAATAGAAAACAATTCTTCTAGTTGTCAAGTATCATAAAGAGATAGAGGAGCCACTCACCAATAGTGCATTGTTCCTACAACTCCTCCCATTTTCAAGTACTACATAGAATAACAAACATGCAAGAGAGGAGCTTAGAGCTAAAAACATACAAGCTTTTCAACAAATAATAAACAAATGATAACAACCACAAATAAAACCCAACACACTCTTGAGATTTCATGAATTAGCTATCCATTCACTTCTTGTATACCCACTAGCTCTCTAATACATCTCACACAATTTGTATTTAATGCATTAAACATGCATTCAACATAACATTTATAATAAATTTTCATGTGAAAATATACTTGATTCTTGAAGAAGAGACTATGAGGTCAGAATTCTAGATTATTTATCTCTTTTCTTTCCAACGAAGTTTGATTCTACAAATGTCTGTAAAAATTATGTCAATTTTTTAAATCTATCCAATTTATGTTGATAAGCAATTTACCTTTGCAATCATTTGATTACAGTAATGCTATAGTCAGAGATGTGCATAATTGCAACCATGTGATATGCAATTCATATGCAATGTTCCACATAGCACATTAATCAGATTTTCTTACAAGCAAATGAATATTAGGGCTACTACAGTGAATAGCAAAATAGAAATAGGAAAATATACTTAAACTATACAATTTGGTCAATGTACAAAGTGAAACATTGCACATGGACTAAATATCACATGCTTGTAATTATGCATAATTTTGATTGTGTAACGCCCTGCCGTGTGAACCCCAAAGGACAAATACATAATAATTACAGCACAATTTTTTTTTAGAGTAAACATAACATACATGTATTACACATTAAGTCATGACATGAATTCCATTTAAGCAGATTCACTAACACATACATCCCTTGGGGTACACGAAGAGTCATTACGAGACTGAGATCCACACAACAACAATAAAGAATAAAATCCAAAGATATAATCCATAACAAAATAAACATTAACAAATATAACATATACATGATAATCATTGATAAGAAACCATTTGAGTACATAAATACAACATATAAATAATTAACTCAACCCAATGAATAACAACTGCCATGGCCAATAACCACACCGAGTTAACATTACATTACAGTACAATGTTCTAAAGGTACAATGATACAAGAGTGTTTCCAAACATAAACGGAAACCATACATAAGATAACATAATACAAATAAATAGATGAAAACTAGCTCCAACATGTATACAACTCTGGAGTCGCTGCAATGACACCGAGTCAGCACCTCTCGATCTCATTTGGGGACAGTGGTGCTTAGCCGCGTTTCACGGAGCCATGTGAGTCGAGGGCTAGCCAGTGCTAGGAGCTAACGAAAGAGACCTCAACCAAGAACATCCAAAAGGAACCACAAGACTCAGTACCATACAAAGTATCATAAAACTCAAGGATTACTATGACATAATCAACAACACCCAAGAGTCAACATAATAACTTAAAGTCATAAACCCCATCACATAAAACAAAGCAATGATCAGTAAACAAGTAACCAAAGGATGATCACAAGATACTTCCAAATCAAACTGAATTAATAAACATGATACAATTCCAAATTTTAATTAAACAATACAATAACATCATATCACAGTATCATAAGATACAAGATCGTAAATCAAATATAAATGAGATCATACAAGACCACAAAACATACTAAAGATGTATTAAAGCAATAATCATAAATCAGTTTAAATCAATTCAAACAATAATCTAAAACAACTCCCATAACCCACTTCCAGAGGAACTCAATAAAGTAAAACACATGGGCAACTACGGGAGAGTGTCATGCATAGTCCTACATGGGCTGTCACGTGCTCTTCCTCTCCCAACTAGGCGATAGGTCCATAGGGTGGGTGGCTTCATGTGGAGCCGTGAACCTCTGCATTGAGAACGAGTCACCACCTTGCCAACCACGACC
>VDFB02376360.1:12500-38336 GCA_007258455.2 Sequoia sempervirens | reverse complement strand
AGAAATGATTCTTTGTGGAATACCATGCAGACGAACAATATCTTCCATGAAGATTCTAGCTAAAAAAGAAGCAGTGTAAGATGATTGGATGGGGGAGAAATGTGCCACCTTGGTCAATTTGTCAACTATGACCATGATAGCATCATGACGTTGAGAATTCATAGGAAATCCCAAAATAAAGTCTACAAAAATTATGTCCCACTTCCATTCCAGAATGAGATGGGGCTGTAAAAGGCTTGCGGGATGCTAGTGTTCTGCCTTGACTCTTTGAAATTCCAAACATCTAGCCACCAAATCTGCAATATCCCTCTTTATGCCAACCCAAAAGTACAGTGCACGAAGATTTGCATACATTTTCTTAACTCCCGAGTGAGTAGAGTAGGGAGCTCAATGTGCCTCAATCATAATTAGAGTCTAAAGACCCTCAACATAAGGCACGTACATGCGGCCCAAATACCTCAAAAGACCATCTGACTACAGTGAGTACCCTGCAAACTTTCCTTCTAAAGCTTTTCCAGATTCAATTTCTAACTTCACTTCCTGATACCAGCTATCTGTAGGAAGTGTTGCAAGGACTTGACTCCTCAAATCCACCTCGAGAGCTACTGCAAAAATCTCATGTCTCCGCTAGCTCAGAGCATCCGCTACTACATTTTCCTTTCCCTGAACATACTTGACCTTAAAGTCATATTCATAGAGGAATTCCATCCATCTCCTCTACCTGGCATTTAGGTTCGGCTGCGTAAAAATGTATTGTAAACTGCGATGATCGTTGTAAAGCTCGAACCTATGACCCAATAAGAAGTGTCTCCATCTCACAAGGGCATGAACCACTGCAGCTAACTCCAAGTCATGCATGGGGTAATTTAGCTCATGATCCTTGAGATTATGGGATTCATATGCAATTACGCATCCTTCTTGCATCAAGATGACTCCTAAGCCCTCCAAGGAAGCATCGGTGCACACCACGAAATCCCCAGTAGGATTGGGAACCACTAGTATGGGTGCACTAGTCAACCTGTCCTTAAGAGTCTCAAATGTTGGCTAGCACTAATCTAACCAAATGAACTTCTTCCCTTTTCTCTAAAGGGAAGTGATGGGATATGCTATCCTTGAAAATCCTTGTATAAACCACTGATAATAGCCCACTAACCCCATAAAACTGCAAATCTCTAGAACATTCTTGGGTGTTGGCCAATCAACAATAGCTTGGATCTTTGATGGATCCAATACGATACCTACACTTGAGATGACGTGCCCCAAGTATTTCACTTCCGTTTTGTAGAACTCACACTTTTCCAAATTAGAAAACAGTTGATTGTCCCTCAAGCATTGTAATACCTGCCTTAGATGTTCCTCATGCTCCTCCATTGATTTAGAGTAAACCAAGATGTCATCGAGAAACACCAACACAAACCTATCCAAATAGGTTAGGAAGACTCCATTCATCAGGCTCATAAAAACTGATGGTGCATTAGTTAACCTGAACGGCATAACAGTGAATTCATAATGCCTGTAACAAGTGTGAAATGGAGTTTTATGAATATCAACTTTGGCTATTCGCAACTAATGATAGTCAGAATTAAGATCAATCTTGGAGAAAACCTGAGCTCCTTTTATTTGATCGAACAAGTCATCAATTCTCAGCAAAGGATATTGATTCTTGATTGTCACTTTGTTGAGCTACCTGTAATCAATACATAATTGGAGTGAACCATCCTTCTTTTTCACAAATATAATTGGTGCTCCCTAAGGGGAAACACTAGGACGGATGAATCCTTTTTCTAATAGTTCCTCCAGCTGCAAACGAAGCTCCTGCAATTCTTGTGTTGTCATCCGGTATGGAGCCCGAGATATAGGCTCAGCTCTAGGGACAAGATCGATTCTGAAGTCAATGTCACGCTTTGGTGGCATCCCTGGAATTTCACTTGGAAAAACATCAGAATATTCCTTAAGAAGGGGGTAATCATCCAATGAGATCCCTTGACTCTCTTCTGAATCCAAATCATTAACAAACACTACAAATAGTTGACAACCCTATCTGAAGCACCTTTTTAATTACATAGCTGAGATCAAACATAATGAGATAGGTCTCTAAATGCCAATGATTTCAACCTCATTACCCGCATCGTCAACATAATGCACAACCTTACGTCGACAATCAATTATGGCACAATGGGAACTCAACCAATCCATATCAAGAACCACATCATATGAACCAAGAGATAGGATTCAGAGATCCGCCATAGTCATGAGTGACCCAATTTGCAAATTACAACCCTAAACTAGATACTCAACTGCTACCTTTGCCCCAAAGGCCAATTCGACCTGCCACTTAATGCCTTGCCTTGTTGCCACCAATCTACAACGCTCTACTACTAAAGGAGAAATGAATGAATTTGATGCTTCAGAATCAAAGAGAATAGAAAATATAGTGCCATGCAACACACCTAATGTCTCAACTACAATGCCATGATGTTCAGCTTGGTGATTGTCCACTGCCGCAAATACTCGATGTGCTTTACCTGCATCGCCCACTGTCGGCTCAGAAGTAGTTGGTCTCTGACTAAAACCTGTAGTGCTCCTTTGTGGACACTTTCTAGCAATATGTCCCTATTTCCCACAAGAGAAACAACTTGTGCCTCGTCCAAAACCTCTAACACTAGATGGTGCACTCGACTACTGGAAACTGCTTCGAGAAGGTGTCGACTATGTGCTCTGTGCAGACTGCTCAAAACGATCCTGTCTAATTCGCTACCAACTTCGGTTCTTCCTGCTCTGAGATTTGTCTCCCTACTGAGACTATGATTTGTTTTGTTTGGGCTGTGACTATTGCTGCTGCTACGGACCACCCTTAGAGGGTGCTCGAAAATTCTTGGAAGACCTTGCAGCTTGAGGTTGTCCACCTCTAGAACCAAAACCTGATGTTGGAGCACTGTCAATTTGAATTCCTATGTGACCTCCCAATGCCATTGCCAATTTTTCTTCTACCAAATGAGCCATCTCAACAACTACTTCCATTGTCTTTGACTTGAAGACTCTAACTCCACCACTGATTTAGGCATTTAAGCCCCTGAAAAAATGTTGCACAAGCATTGCCTCATCATTACCAATCCTTGCATATTGCTTGAGCTCATAAAAATGACGCTCGTATTGCTACATGGACATTGTCATCTATCTTAACTCATGGAATTCATCTGCTCTACGCTGCCTCCAATGATCAGAAAGGAAATGGACCCTGAATCTCTCCACAAACAATTCACAATTCACCATGTCGATGTCAATATGTAATTTATGTTCTTCCAGCCACCACCAAGTGGACGCGAAGCCTCTAAGGTGCATGATGGCGCACCTAGCCCTAGTATTACTACCATAGGGATGCATAGCAAAGCATCTATCCAGATCGACCAACCAAGTCTCTACCTCAAGATCCCCAGTAGAACCATCAAATGTGGGAGGTCGTGCTCTCAATAGGTCTCTCATGTGACCCGCCACTACTGCATCTTGTTTAGCTGTTATTTCCCCACGTCTAGGAGATCTCCCTTTCCCTTTCCAACCTCTGTTCTTCCACTTTCCTAGAGCCTAAACGACCTAGTATCTCCTCCAGTAAATGTTACAACTGACCATCTAAACCTAGTTGTACCAGATTTTGACCACCATCTATCTGATTGCTTTGGGAACTCTATCATTCCTCACGCTCTGAACCATGGGAACTAAGTGGTGATGGACTTTGGCAGTTGGCTCCACGGCCACCACCCCGGCCTCTTCCTCAGCCACGACCTCTATCCTAAGGCATGATCATGCACAACAATTGGGGTTATGTGAGATCAAGAGTTAACGCAAGGTTGCCTAACAGACTCAAACTACCCAGAGTACCCAGCGTTAGCAAACCTAGCTCTAATACCAAGTTGTAATGCCCCATTGCATAAACCCAAAAGGACAACTAAACAAAGCAACATTTTTTCTTTTGAAAACATAGAGAATAAACACTAAGTTTACAAATGTAATTAACATAACTAATGTTTACACATTAAACACTTAAGTCCCTTGGGGTACACAAGGTGAAATTACATAATCTATCCCATAAAAAAGTTGATAAAAGTAATTATCAATTCTACTAACGTATCCCATTCATTCACATATCTTCATTTAAACATTTATTAAGATAAACCATGTGACAAAAATAAACCATATAGAAACCATACATGCATTCATAATAAATTATACTTGGAAATATAAAGATCATATTTTCTCAGATATAACACAACATTAACGATATTTACAATTATAGTTCAAGAATGAATTACATAATGTGATTATACATTACATCAGTCTACAAGTACATCTCATTGAGAAATTACTCAAGATTACATCATAATTCTACCCATACATGGGAGAGTAACACATCAATACACAAAGTATAATTGAAGTACAAGTATACATCTAGAAACATATAAACTCTAGATCAAGCTATCTCTACAAAGCTCTGCACTGAAAGGTACAACTGCAAGATAGGGAACCCAACGGGGTGTGTAGCACGTTCCACCCGACCACCCCCATGCTAGGAGTAAATAAGGAAGGATCCCCGACCAAGAACATCCAAACAAATACACAAGTCTAAACTCCAAGCATGGAAAGCAAGAGCACACATAAAGAGAACATAACATCAAAGACCACTTCCAGAGGTTAGCAACAATAACAACTCAAGGGAAAGCTAGAAGAGAGTGTCATTGCACAGTCCTGCATGGGTTATCATGACTGCCTATCTCTAGGCGCCGGCCCCCATCTATGGTTATCCTAACAGCCCCTCAAGGTGTTGGCCCCATAGGGTGACTCGTGTGGAACCGTTAACGTCTCGTGGAGATGAGGCAATGATCTTGCCAACCACGGCCTTCTCAGCCCACCTTTAGTTTGCAAAAGCGCTAACAGGTGGACAAGGCATCCGCAATTATCTTATTAATGTTTAACTACCCACCCCCTAATTATTTAATTAGATTCACTTATTACTCTAACTCTAACGTGGGTTATCCTCACAACCCCTTTGTGCGTCGGTGCCCACGTAGAGCCACTCTCCCTAGAAACTCAAAAATATATCAACAAATTCCAAGGGGTTGTACCAACAAGAACATTAAACCACAAAATAGAACAACTGCAAGGCAAAACCATCCCACCAAAAGTCATATAAATCAACTTCCATAAAAACAGTACAACCCAAATGTAAACTCAAGATCACAACTATAGTCAAAATAGGGACAGGTATCAAATTAAAAGATCATAATTACTACATCATTTCCACATGCCTCTGGAAGTCCCTAACAAGCAACTTAAGCTCTTACAAGAGAATATGCTAATATAAGGGTTTTCCTCATGACCTCAACCCAATAAAATAAAACAACAATTAATACAATATTTCAAGAATGAAACAATCACATACTCAAGTATTTCACAATTTAACAAATCTCATTGCAAGATTTTACCAAGAAAAAATAAATTATAATTTACCCGATATCATTCAACTTAATTTAATTAACAATGCTCGTTTCCAAATAAATCAATTTCACCTTATTATCCAACATAGCAAATTTAACATCATCTAATATTCCCATAATTACAGCATATATAAATATATATACATATATATGTATACATGATTTTACACGTATATAAATATAAATATACATATATATAATTTATATATTTAAAATAATATATTTAAATTGCATTATAAAAGTAACAGTGTAACCTTTACGCATAGTTACACACACACAGATATATATATATATTAAAACAAATTAAATAAAGTTAAATAAAAATAAATCTAAATTTATTGAAAATAAATTTAAACATCTGTGGGAGAATTTCTTGGACCTTTCCCTACGAGGGAGAAGGGCATAATATAGTAGCTAGTTTTTCAATAAATTTAGATTTATTTTGGTAAACACATTTAATTTATTTTAATATATATATGGATACATATTTATATATTTTAATATATATGAATATATATGTATATATATATATATTAATATATATATATATATTATTTTTAATATATATGAATATATATGTATATATATATATTAATATATATGAATATATATGTATATATATATATATATATATTAATATATATGAATATATATGTATATATATATATTTGTGTGTGTAACTATGTGTAAAGGTTACACTATTACTTTTATAATGCAATTTAAATATATGATTTTAAATATATAAATTATATATATGTGTAAAAGCGTGTATACATATATATGTATATATATTTATATATGTTGTAATTATGGGAATATTAGATGATGTTAAATTTGCTATGTTGGATAATAAGGTGAAATTGATTTATTTGGAAACGAGCATTGTTAATTAAATTAAGTTGAATGATATGAGGTAAATTATTATTTATTTTTTCTTGGTAAAATCTTGCAATGAGATGTGTTAAATTGTGGAATACTTGAGTATGTGATTGTTTCATTCTTGAAATATTGTATTAATTGTTGTTTTATTTTATTGGGTTGAGATCATGAGGAAAACCCTTATATTAGCATATTCTCATGTAAGAGCTTAAGTTGCTTGTTAGGGACTTCCAGAGGCATGGGGAAATGATGTAGTAATTATGATCTTTTAATTTGATATTTGTCCCTATTCTGACTATAGTTGTGATCTTGAGTTTACATTTGGGTTGTACCATTTTTATGGAAGTTGATTTATATGACTTTTGGTGAGATAGTTTTGCCTCCCAATTGTTCTATTTTGTGGTTTAATGTTCTTGTTGGTAAAACCCCTTGGAATTTGTTGATATGTTTTTGGGTTTCTAGGGAGAGTGGCTCTACGTGGGCACTGGCACACAAAGGGGTTGTCAGGATAACCCACATTAGAGTTAGAGTAATAAGTGATAATCTAATTAAATAATTAGGGGGTGGGTAGTTAAACATTAATAAGATAATTGTGGATGCCTCATCCACTTGTCAGTGCTTTCACAGACTAAAGGTGGGCTGAGAAGGTCGTGGTTGGCAAGATCGGTTCCTCATCTCCACGAGAGATTAACGGTTCCACATGAGTCACCCTATGGGGCCAACGCCTAGAGATAGGTAGTCAAGATAACCCATGTAGGAATGTGCGATGACACTCTCATCTAGCTTTCCCTTGAGTTGTTATTGTTGCTAACCTCTGGAAGTGGTCTTTGATGTTATGTTCTCTTTATGTGTGCTCTTGCTTTCCATGCTTGGAGTTTATACTTGTGTATTTGTTTGGATTTTCTTGGTCAGGGATCCTTCCTTATTTACTCCTAGCACAGGGGTGGTTGGGTGGAACGTGCTACGCACCCCGTTGGTTTCCCTATCTTGCAGTTGTACCTTTCAGTGCAGAGCTTTGTAGAGATAGCTTGATCCAGAGTTTATATGTTTCTAGATGTATACTTGTACTTCAATTATACTTTGTGTATTGATGTGTTACTCTCCCATGTATTGGGTAGACTTATGATGTAATCTTGAGTAATTGCTCAATGAGATGTACCTGTAGAATGATGTAATGTATAATCACATTATGTAATTCATTCTTGAACTATAATTGTAAATATCGTTAATGTTGTGTTATATCTGAGAAAATATGATCTTTATATTTCCAAGTAAAATTTATTATGAATGCATGTATGGTTTCTATATGGTTTATTTTTGTCACATGGTTTATCTTAATAAATGTTTAAATGAAGATATGTGAATGAATGGATTATGTTAGTAGAATTGATAATTACTTTTATCAACTTTGTTATGGGATAGATTACATAATGTCACCTCATGTACCCCAAGGGACTTAAGTGTTTAACGTGTAAATGTTAGTTATGTTAATTACATTTGTAAACTTAGTGTTTATTCTCTATGTTTTCAAAAAAAAATTGTTGCTTTGTTTAGTTGTCCTTTGGGGTTTTCGTGATGGGGCATTACAATCATATTCAAGTGCATGATATCCTTCAGGAGATTAAGTGTCTACAGTAACATATTAAGTTATTTTCTTAATAATATATATTGGTTACAAAATTTCATGAACAAAGGTTTATATTGTCTAAAACATTCAGATATTAATTTTGCCTCATCTATTGCATTTACATGAATTTGTAGAGATAAGATGTCAGCGATGTAGAATGTTGAAATGATGATAGATAGGAAAATAAATAATTTAAAAAACACCTTATAATATAAATTACAACCTTATTACTCCATATACGCTTAGTACTCGCAAAACCTTATTACTCCATAATTTACCAATTTTGCATAAAAATATTAAAAAAAAGCCTTTTATATATAAATTCTCTATGTTAATGACATCTATTCTAGTGTATAATGCATTAAACCTATGATGTGAGAAAAAAGGATCTAGGGTCTAAATCACACCTTCTCCTATATCATAATGGAAGGAATAAAAAATGATCATAAACACCCACTTGGTTACTAACCTGAATGGAAGAGACAGAATGGTGGATAAGGGTTTTGGTTCTTTCTTTGGGGGATGACTGATATTGATTAATCTCCTATTAATTGACTTAATTTTATTATGTAAATTGATGAAGGGTACTCCCCTCACAATTTGAAACTCGCAACAAGAATAGAGAATTGCACAAACAAAATGCAAGAAGGAAGTAAATATTTTCTATTATCACTAAAATGAAAATGAAATTACAACATTACAATTGCCATTCCATGGGTTTTTTTATTACATAAATCTGCAAATCGGAGCCACCATCTATGATGCTCTTCCCTCCTTATGTAACCCCCATTCACATCCTTTATTTGGAAGGTTTAACCACCCTAGAATCTTTTGGAAAGTGCAACTTCCTTAAGAAGATATTTCAAAATTTCAATATCTCTCAAATGATAAATGATATTGAAGTGATTTATTTTCCATTAGCTTTAATTTACCATTCCAAAGGTTTGTGTAAGATTGTGTGCCCATACATGCATAAATATCAACTTACTAAAAATAGTAAGTTGCCCAATTTAGCCCTTATTGAAAAGAAACAACATTTTTTTGGTTGATGCAAGATTGATCTTACACCTTGGATGCTCCTACATCATAAATATCCAACTAGGTCAACCAAAAAAATGTAGAAAACTGATGATATTTCAAACAAACACAAAAAAAAACTAAAAATAGAGTACTGAGGAGTAGAGTGTAGACACAAAGGAACCTAACCTAGAAATTTGAGCTTAAGTTGGCTAGACAGGCACACTGGTGCCCTAGACCTAAGAATGTAGATCTTCATAATCAAAATTCAAATGTCTATTATTTTTTATCTATAGGATCTTCCTTCTTGGATTCAATGTCAGACCTTTGATTGTCGCTAATTAATTTCACTTTCCCCCAATTTGTTGGCACATGAGACTTGAATGATTGATTGAGTAATTAGGTCTTCAATCCTCTCCCAAATTTGAATAATATCTATAACCTACACACAAGAGGGGAGGGAAAAGGTTGTGTCATATAGGGGCTTACCTAAGTCAAACCCCGTTTTGGTGTTTCCACCTCCATAACAACTATGATGATGCAAAAGAGAGCTTACCCTCTGTTGGTTGAAGGCTAATGGATCGTTGAATGATAAATTGAGAAATGTTGCAACTTACCATTCAATTCTACATTCCTTGATGGACCGAAGTCATTGTACTCATCACCTTCAAGGAGAATTGGTTGTGTGATTTGAATTGAAACAAGTGTTAGTACTCACAAAAAAAATGAACATGAAACATGAATAAAATCGCTTGAAGACTTGATGCATTGCTAACATGATGCTTGATTGAAATAATGTTTTAATGATTCTATTAATTCTACTCTTGACTAATTTTAGGATGCTCAATTTTTTAATCAGTTGACTAGGATTTCAAATTGTGAAATAGACTTTTTTTTAGATTGCAGGAATCGGGTAGCCCCCTATAAATTGCAATGTGCGTAGTAAATTTTTTTCACATGACCAATGACGCTCGTGTGACACACCCTCTGATACCACAAGGACAAGGGGAGACTAGACTTCATGACCTCTTGCCTACAATAGGATGCTTTAGCCAATCGAGCTAGGCTCCCTGCCCCAAATAGTGAAAAAGACTTGAATTTATATGCATTTCTTTAATTTCTTGCAAATTAATCACCAACATCTGGAAAGTAAATTCAAATTTATAAATGTTAAAATGTCGATAATGAAATATTTAAATTGGATCCAAAATAGGTTGGACAGGGGTACTAGCACCCTATTCCAGACCTATTTTGGAGCTTTCAGTGTCATTAAATAAATGTTAATTAATAAATTCTTAATTTAACTTTGATTTTCCAACGATTATCATAAAACATGAAAATTAAAAGCACAATTGGGTCTAGGCACATAAGGGGGAGCTAAATCTAGTGTGAAATTGTTAAGGGTGACAACCAAATATTTAATTATCATGGAAAAAACTAGAAGTTACTGTATAATTAGATTATTTTGTCCAAGCATGGTCAACATCTTCTTAATGTCACACACAATCAATATACAATCTTCCATCAGCAATAGACATGGTTAGCAATTATACTGTATTGCAAAAGACATTTTGAATGCTTGACAAATCCATCTCCTATATTGAGAGCATCTGGCACCATTTTTATGTCATAAAATTTTGTATTTGTTGTTGCATCAAAATTTTAGGTTCTAAATGAGCAAATTCAAAATCCAAATGTGGAAGAATTTGTTGTTGTTGCAGTAATACAAAGGAGGATTTTCTATGTGGTTAATTATTCCCCTAGGCAATGAAGGGAGTCATATTTCACCAAATTTCAAATGCTTCAATAATTTAGATATTTCCTAGATAACTACAACTCCAAATATCCTTCAAACATCGTTAGCAAAATTCTAATGATTCTCGTCAAATGCCATCACCAAATCCTCTGTCACCCTTCACTATCTTCTATGTATCTCATTGCTTTAATACCACTATTAGTTCTAGGAGAGGAAAAATAGAAAAATATGTTATTGCATTTCATTATACATCTTATAGGAATGTTTACATTATTATTTTAGGTAGAAAAACAATTTAAATATCATGTTAACTATCTAAACTAAAAAATCATTTATAACATTTACAAATGTGTTAACCCTAATAATTAAAACTTTAACATGACACTCGTGTTGCTACCTTGTAGAAAGAAAATAAGGAGAAATTCTATGGAGGATGGTTTAAGGATACATTATATGTGAAAAATATCCAAATAGAAGGGCAAGAACAAGTAGAAAGGTGGTAAGGATAAGTCTAAGGATATATCTAAGCTTGACAAAATATATCAAAGACACCTAGTAAGAATAGATTGAGGTGTTAGAATAGAACCATCATGAGCCTTTAATAATGATTTTGATTGCTTATAATCATCTTTATAAAGTTCACATGCACATATAATAACTCTTCGATGATCACATTCACTACACACACGAGATCAATGAGTATTCCCCTTGTGGGTTTATCATTAATTTTGTTGGTGATATATAGAGAGGACCATCTGGTGCAGTTATAGAAGCATCAATATTTGTGAAAGCAATATTAGGCAGAAGATTGGTTTGACCCTTACGAGGTTGAACTTCAATTGTGTTTACAATATTGGATAGATCATTATCATCTTCTTCATTATCACTATATTGGATAAAGTTTGTTGAAAGGCTTGACAATGGGTTTGTAAATATTTGTAAGATTTGATTAGGTGGTGAAACTGATTTATTTCTTTTGTCATGGATACCAACCAACTAGATTTGATTGAAATCAATGAGGTCTTGCACTTGGTGCTTAAGATGCATACATATTTATGTATTGTGTCCAAGTGTATGATGATATTGATAAAAGAATTTATGTTAAAGTTAGGCATAATTAGAGGAAGTTGAATCATTTTTTTTTTAGCAATTTCAACATAATCACATGGAGAGAATTGGGAAATTATGAGAATTTCCTATCTCTTGGCCTAAATTAATATGGTGTTGTGGTTGCGGTGACAACTTGTCTTTCAATGTGATTAGTAGCTTGAGGATTGTTTATCTTGATGGTTTTTTTCTTTTAAATGATTGATAGTTGTTTTAAGGTATGGCTTTGGACTAACCAATAGGAGTCGATGAAGGTGTACCATCATATTCACTAACCAATATTTGATAATAATGAAGGTTCATACACAAATGTGTGAAGATGGATATTTCATAAATAATATCTTGTCCCTAATATTGGGTTGTAAGGTTCCTATGTGTTAGGATTAAGGTGGCATCCACCTTGTAAATCCTATGTCATGGTTCCAACATCCTTGGAAAGTGTCTCTAGGCACTTAGGGTATATTGAAAAAATATTTTGTAATATTAATTCTCACCATTGTTTGCAATATAATCATAAGGGGTGATGGGTCCACTAGCAATAGTAAAGGTTAGTTATGGACATAAATATTTAATATTGTTTTCCCCACATGTAGATTCCTAAAATGGGATAATAATTTAGATAAGGAAAATGAAAAATGAGTGTCTTTTGGGATTCTCCAAGTGGGATCTTGGAATGAGGCAACATGTGTCTCTTGGTATTCCATCATTTATTACATTTAATGTAATGCTTATCTCTCGTGTTTGGGTTCCCAAGTCGAAGAGAAAGTATTGGAGCTAAAAACCAATGTCCTTTCACATTTTAAGGAGCTATTCCAAGGGTTGGGGACATTTGGAATGAAGGGTCATCTTTGGGAGCCTTATTTTGGGCTTAATATGTCTTCACACATCTATAAATTTAGCCTCTTAGATGTAGAATTAGGAGCCACAATTGGATGTAGAGTTTCATTGTAGGTACAAGGAAAAGTTAAGGCACAAGGAGGTTGTTCACAGGTGCACAAGTGCTGCCATGTTGGAGGAAAAGAGGAGAATGGAAGTGATTGTATTGCAAGCTAATTTATTTTTAGATAACCCATACTTGGCCTCTCTTCTTGATGGAGTTTTTTTCTCACCAAGGTTTCTCCACGTAATCCTATTTAATGTGATGCTCTCGTGTTGTTGATTTATGCCCCATTGTTTCTATCTTATGGTGATGTTATTATTTATATATTGTTATTATAAGTTCACATACATACACATCATGTTTTTCTTGAGTAACACATGATGTATTGTTTCATGTTAAAAACATAATATACAATATTGAACATCTTTTTGTAATATTGAGAGCCAAAGATGAAAACAAAGGAAATAAGCTCAATTTCAACTTCAAAATGTAAAGCACATTGAGTAAACTGTATATAAAAAAACACTTAAAAATTCAAGGCTAAGTTGAATTGTCAAGGAGGGCAAAGGCTTCAATTTTAAGAATAAAATTATTGGAAAATATTTGATAATTTGAGCATAATGTGTAAATTTTTCTATTGAAGCCTCATTATCCATATTTTTATAATAAGAAATGAAAAATTTGACCATTTTAATAATGTTCTTAAAGAAACTTCACACCATCTTTGGCAAAGGAAATATAGCATTATTTAGTTTCTTTCTAGAATCCACTCAAAGCTTTGGGGGACTAGATATTTTACTTGCTAGCCTCCTTTGGAAAGACTCAAGTCCTAGGATTTGTTAATACATTATTGAGTCTTTTAGGACCTCAACTTTAAATGGGATGATTTTACTCGTATTGCAAAAGGACACTTGTTGTAACTACTAAATCTATCAGTTAAAAGATAAATTAAAAAATAGAATGCATTTACATATTGTTCTAAACATAAGATGACATTTTACAAAGTAAAAGTAGAAACAAAGTTCTACAAAATGGTGTTTTATAAACTTTCACTACATTTCAACTTAAAATTATGTAATAAATTATAATATGCATATTTTCTTTTCTTGATAATTGTGTTCTTTTCCATATTTCTTTGGTACAAGTTATTTGATGATTTCACTTTCTTAATTCTATTATCAACTACTATTTTCCATCATTAAAATGTATTAAATCAAGTTTTTGATTTTATCTTCTATTATTTTGGTGCAATTAGATCAAAAAGAGTTGGCTACAATATACTTTGTGAATGCAATATACTTATTTTTTAGTTTTCATTTCTTAGATATATCTTATACTTGCAATATGACCATTACTTATTTTTTAGTTTTCATTTCTTAGATATATCTTATACTTGCAATATGACCATTGTATGCTACATTTATAATTATAGAGAGAAGGGTATCTATATTAAAAACTAATTTCTATAGGTTTTTTTTATAATAATAAAAGAGGTTCTATAGTGGTTCTCACCTGATAAAATAAAGTAGATAATGGGATGCAACATAATTATAAAAAATAAAAAAGACAAACCTAACCTGACATAGAGATGGTAGCAAACAACTAGAACAAAAGCATAAAAATCATCATCCATAAACTAAGCACCAACAATATCTACAAGTAAAAAATTACTAGACTCAACATCTAAAATCCACCATGAAAGTTGAGAGACACTCCATCCACTAATGCCACCAATAATATCAACACTAATGTCCTAATTTTTCATCCCACCAAATTAACCATCACTTGCAACTAGTACCCACTTAGACATCAACTCCTCATTGGATTGTTAGAAAACTTAATTTCCATTTCTTAACTATAGTCTCTATTATACTCTCATTTTGACATTTCAATAAGAGATAATCAAACTTTGAAATTATGTATTGTGCTCATATCCTTTTAAGATATAATTTAATTATATTTTTAAAGTCATGAACCATTTCATGATATGTTATAAATATTTGTGTCTATTGATAATTCAATATCACCTTTAGTCATCACCACTAATTTTAATTTTATTCTCACTCACTTAATTTTGGGTGAATACTTTACTTATTTATTTATATTATGTGGATGGGTTGTTACCGTAATAGTTTTATTATTCTTTAAGTTATATTATGGGTATTGATAGGTAGTAGTAGATTATTTAATACCACATATTCTCATTATACTTTAATTAATTAAAAAGACTAAAAACATAAGAGTAAAACTCATTGATTTCAATTAAAATAAGGTTGAACACATAAGCATAAAAATCATTAGTTAGGTTGCTAGAAATCTAGTTTAGACTATGGTCATGCTCAATGCCTCAATTGACTCATAACTATAATTAGGTAATTATTTTCTTTGTACTTCTACCTATTTTTAGTTTCTTTCCTCCAATACTTACAATATACCACAATGTCACAATATGTTAGGAACACTTATTTCACAAAATGACATACACAATATATACAATTAAATTATCTAATCATTAGCATTCACTTAATCAAAATATTATATATAGTTCTAGCAATAATTAAAACATCCACAACCATTGAGTCTAATCAATCAAATCCCATTATATCAAGACGAGGTTAGAGTTATTTAAGATAGTTTTATTGGTGTTTTTGGGTTGACACAATGGTCCTATAAATTATTTAGAAATTATGAAATTGCATCCCATCATCATAAATATTAAAAAACTATTGTTGTCACTTTGTGCCACCCATGGGTATTTGCAAAATTTTACATCTTTGTGGAATTTTGGTCTTTTGAAAATCCTTCAATTTTGTAGGGAGAAGTGTAAAACCATGTTTCAGGGCCCCTAAAACCCTAGGTCTGAATAAAAGCCTTGCACTTTCGTTCTAATATCGTGTTGACCGATAACTGAGGTTGCTCCTCATTTAAGTTATAACCTCAAGGCCTTACTTTTGTGTGTTTACCGACCCCTTGTGTTAGGCATCTGAGCAACTCCTCCTTAGGTCTTCCTAGGCCCCAACAGACACATGTTGATATTTCACATGACTCTTTCAGTTCAAGAAGGCTCTGGTTTTGTCATTTTCTACCTTACCAAGTCCTTGAAATGGTGACACATGTCTCAATTTAATAAATTGATCAAGGGGCTAATTTTTTTTGCTAATGTTCAACTCCCCCCATTTTCATCATTTGCAACCAGTCCCCTTATCTCCTAGTAGCCCTAGGTTGTTTTAAATGCACATGCAATTCATATGATATTTTCACAAAGACTTCTTCTTTTGGGGAGTCTCTTGTTTTGTCACTTCTTGCCCTCGTGATTCTTTGAAACAATGAAACATGTCTACATAATGACAAAGGGTTCACAAAGGAAATTTCAAAATTTCATGATCATCATTGATCTTATATTAGATTATCTAGATTCAAAATTTTGTAATGGTTAAGCATGACATTTCATGGGACAACTACATTCATGGATGAACGATATTCTTAACTACCCGGATTGGGTCTTTTCGCTACAAATCCAATTTTTTGCACAAAATTTCATGCCTATTGAATGCAAAAGCGACACCCATGCTCCTTTATGTGCTACAAAGACATTCCTCCTACTGTAGATTTGATTTTATGGAAAATTTTGTGGGAGTCTTCTACTTTGCACTTACAAAACATTCAATGTAGAGGTATGGTGTGCATGTTAGGGCTATATAGGCTTATCTTCAACATAAGATTCGATGGCCAACTCCTTTACCCTTGATCTAATCATATTTTTGCTAGCTACTAGCCTTGGTAGGGTTAGGGTTTGGTTTGCAAGCATCTAAGTTATGTTAGCACTATAAAGGAAATGGTTGTATTAGTTTTAAGGGTTCTTCCTTTGGGCTCCTCTTACAACTTTCTATAGCAGAAACTGCATTTCTGCATTTTTCCATTGTAAATTCTAGCTTATATGCCTTGACTTAATTGATTTCAACAATTATCACAATTATCTCTTGCATGCTTGTGTAGAATTGCATTACCTTCATGTCTTAGTATGTGTTTTAGTTGATTTATTGATGTATTGTCTAAAATTAATCAAGGAAGAAACACATTCTATTTTGGCGTATCACCTCCCATTTCCCTTTAATGCATCCTTTTTATCCCTTTTCCCCTTATAATAGGTAGAATAGGGTAGTGGTAAGATTTCATGTGTTGGGTTGGACCCACACATTGCACTTGGATTAGAAGGGGAAGCTGACCTTATTTAGAGACTTTACCTCAACTTGTAAGGTCCCACACCTTGAGGTCATTTCCATTGTGTGATTGGAATGTTGAAATCCATGTTCAACAAGGTGCAATTTCATGTGACAACAACTACCATAAAAAAGCTACCTAAAATTCACACATACTTTTTAATGATGCCATGTGAATAAGGAGAAATTTCCAACTCAATGGTAAAAAAAATAAAAATATAAGATCTCAAAAATAAAAGATCCTATTTTCCAAGATAAAACTCCTAGCAGTTTTCTTCTTAATGCCACAATTTATTACTCCTATCATAAATAGTGAAAAACATAAGAACTTCCTAAATTATAGCTACTCCACCTATTCCAAATTACACACTATACTAATTAAAAAATCTCTAGTCTCCCATCACCTTAAAAGTTTAAGCACTGAACAATTACATAAAACTATGCTATGTAAAGATCAAAGTTGATCAAATGGTAAGTAGGGGAGAGGACCTGATAGTGGAGCGGGGTCCAATAGTGGGGACCGAAGTAGTCTTCCATGTGCCCCATAGTGGAGCACCTTAATATCCAATTGTAAAACATTTTTTATCCATAAAGTAAACAAAGTTTTTCCAATCACATATAAAAATTATTTCATAAACAATTTATATTTATTCAAAAAAATAAATAACTATTCATAGTCTTACATGTTAGAAAATATTCAAAACCAATCTAACACCACCAACATACAATCCAACTTGAAAAAAAATGGCATGTACCATTCAAACATGCAACCAAAATATAAAAATAGTATAACCCACACTCCCCTTACATATCACCCACTCCATTACATCACCATCAATATTTTCAAAATATTTGATGCCACGAGAGCAACTAAGAACCAAGATTGTCCCTTCACCAAAACCAATCAAATCCACTCCCCTGTCCCACTTTCTCAACAACACAATACTCAAGGAAAATCAATCATTCAAATTTGTTCCATCAATCAAATTACAATGCACAACTACTGGTGCCTTCTCCTCATTTGCCACCTACAACCACCAAAAAAAATGTGTTAAGGCCACCAAAATCTCTTGGGAAGTAAACAAGGATTGCATGCCATAAATACATACAAACTTTGCAATTAAAGGCACCAAAACAAGTTTTCAAATTTGAAAAAGAAGAACAAAAATTAAAGACTCCATACCAACCAACATTGAACATATAAAGAGATTTACAAATTCAAAAGTCATTACTCAATCTTTGTTAGTTTCCATTTAGCACGTCTCACTTTCATATTCATATCTATATTTTCTTGGAGGCAGTGGCAGAAGAAGCAGAAGCAACAACAACATCACGCTATCAAGTAACAGGTATTCTACTGCTACTAATTCTTTATGCCTACGAATGTCAATATGTTGTATGCTACACAAATATTTTTCACAAACCTGTGACTCAATATCTGGGGTTTCAACTCGATACTACTTACATTGGGTTTTTCATTTATATTCTTTATGACAAAGAATGTCAATCTGTTGTATGTGATATAAATATTTGTCACAATAACCTGCAACTCAATATCTAGGGTTTTAACTTATACTATTTATGAATGTCAATGCATATCTATTGTATATAATGTGATTGTTTCACCCAATCTGCTCTAAGTGCACAAGATCAAGTCATTTCAGTTCAATTCCTAGGACTTTTTATATTCTATATGCCTAGGTATGCCAATCAATTATATGCAGTGTAAATTTGTCACCCACTAACTTGTATCTCAATATTTGGGGTTTCAACTTATACTACTTATGGATGTCAATGCATTTTTGTTCCATACAATGTGATTGTTACAACCAATCTACTCTATGTGTACAAGACCAAGTCATTTAAGGTCAATTCTTAATGCCTTGCAATGCCTATCTATTCTATAGGATGTTATTGTCTCACCCACTCTAGTGTAAGTGCTCAATTAAATGTGATTTCATTTATATCCTATATGCCTCATAATGCCAATTTGTTGCATGAAATGTAATTGTGTCACCCACTCACCTGAGGTTTCATTTATGTTTAGTTGAAGTTTTTTTACCTCGGTAAGCCTGTACCATTGTCTTTCATATCGACAATGTTTAACCAATGTTTGTACATGTCTCACTATACTATTTCTGCAATAGATATGTACAAATACACACACACATATATATATGTATGTATGTATGTGTATATATGTATATGTATATATACATATACATATACATATATATATATACATATACATATACATATATATATATATGTGTGTGTGTGTGTATATATGTATACATATATGTATATATACATATATACATACATTATATGTGTGTATATATGTATGTATATATACATACATATATACACACATATAATGTATATATATATGTATAGATATATATATATACACATATATATGTATGTATGTATATATATATGTACATATATGTACATATATATATATATGTGTGTGTGTGTGTGTGTGTGTGTGCATATATGTACATATATATATATGTGTGTGTGTGTGTGTGTGTGTGTGTGCATATATGTACATATATATATTAAATAACATATTAAAACTAATAGAGCTATGTAGTTATTATAAGTAGCACTATACCAACATATGTACCAACCATGCACTTCTAATATTTTATTGTATAAAATGTGACTGTTACACTCAATCTGCTCTAAGTGCACAATTCTTAATGCCTACCAATGCCTATCTATTCTATAGGATGTTATTGTCTCAGCCACTCTGTTGTAAGTGCTCAAGTAAATGAGATTTCATTTATATTTTGTAGACTTGGGAATGCCAATCAATTGTATGCAGTGTAAATGTGTCAACTACTAACTTGTAACTCAATATATGATGTTTCAACTTATACTATTTATGGATGTCAATGCATTTTGTTCCATACAATGTGATTGTTACACCTAATCTACTCTAAGTGATTTCAGTTCAATTCTTAATGCATGTCAATTCTAAGTGATTTCACTTCATTTCTTAATATATTGTTTATGGATGTCAATGCATTTTTGTTGCATACAATGTGATTGTTACACCTAATTTGCTCTAAGTGATTTCATTTCAATTCTTAATGCCTATCTATTCTATGGGATGCTATTGTGTCACCCACTCTACTATAAACACTCAAGTAAATGTGATTCATTTATATTCTATATGCCTAGGAATGTCAATCAGTTATATGCGTTATAAATGTGTCATCCACTAACCTATAACTCAATATATGAGGTTTTAACTTATACTGTTTATGGATGTCAATGCACTTTTATTCCATACAATGTGATTGTTACACCTAATCTGCTCTAAGTGATTTCAATTTAATTCGTAATGCCTACCAATGCCTATTTGTTAAATTATAGGATGCTATTGTCTCACCCATTTTGTTGTAAGTGCTCAAGAAAAAGTAATTTCATTTATATTCTATATGCTCATGAATGTCAATCTGTTGTATGCCATGTAAATGTGTCACCCACTCACCTGTAACTCAATATTTGGCTTTCATATTATTCTATTTATGAATGCCAATTATTTTTTGTTGTATATAATATGACTGTTACATCGAATGTGTTTTAAGTGCATAAGACGAAGTGCTTTCAGTTTGACTTGTTCTCAATTTTTTCTCTATAATCAAAGTAATAAGATGAAATAAAAATCAAACTAATACCAACAATTGCATTATAAACTATCAATATGCACAGTAACGAAAAATAATATGTTCATGCATCACTGTGACTTTAATAGTGTTCATTGATGATTTTTATCATTGCTTGAAACAATTTTTGTAATGTGTGTAGGTGTAATATAAAGTTGAAATGAGGACCAAGCCAACAAAGAAGGTCGGTATAACAAAGTTTCCAACATGTAAAAGAAGGGTTACAACCCCCATGTGGAAGAACCTATTATAGAAGCAAACAATATTCCTCAACCTGTTGAGGAAATTCCAAAGATTGGTGCACCTGCAAGCAAGTCGAGAACAATAATACAAGAACGGAAATGGTCGAAAGAGGACATGAATAGGGCTCTAGAGGATGTGGAAGACAATAGGATTTCCACAAGGGTTGTTTCCAAGAAATGGAGAATCCCAACTACAACGCTCACCAACTGGTTAGGTGGGCTTACAAAAACTTCAAATAAGGGTCCTCCAACTATCTCGACAAAAGAGGAGGAGGGTCTTATCATCGATTGGTGCAAGGAAATGGCAGTTGTCATCCATGGCCTTGAGATTATCAATCTCAAGGCAGAGGTTGCCCAAATTTTCCAAACTAGAACCAATCCTTTCAAGGATGGGATACTTGGTAAGTCATGGTGAACTGGATTTAAGAGGCGTCATCTAGAACTAACATTATGTATAGAAGGTCTTGACAAGGACAATGCACTAAACCTCTAACCTGTAGTAGTATCTACATTTTACAAAACATTGTCAACAACCTATGATAATAATTCTTATGGTCCACATAGAATATGGAACTGTAATGAAACGTGGATTCAACCAAGAAAAAATGGAGCAATGAGGTTGCTGGAAAGATGAGGCAACAAGAATTTCTTGTACATAATTCCCAAGAGCTCTGAATGGATAACAATTATGTGTTGTGTTAATGTAGCTAGTAAGAGCATACTAGGGTTCTATTTATTCAAGGGAAAGAAGGGACTACAAAATTACATAGTTAACTATGAACCACCTGCTTATATGGAAGCCTAGTGCGTGGATGAAAAAATAACTTTTTGTGAAGTGGTTGCACCATTTTTCTAACTCAGTTTTAGGGGGCATGTCGCCAACTAATAAACACCTTCTCATTTTTTATGACCTTGGTAGCCATATGACAACTATCCAGAAGGCAAGGAGGTTAGGAATTGATCTACCTACACTGCCTGCACACATGTCACACAAGCTACAACCACTTGATTCCATTATGTTCTCACATTTCAAGTCATATTTCAAATTTGAATGAGTTGTGTGGTTGGCTAAACACCTAAAAATCTAGGCTAAACACCTAAACATTAAAATTAGAAGGGCGGAATTGGCAAAGCTAGGTATCAATTCATTGCAAAGAGTGTTGACATTATCAAACATCACAACATGTTTTAAAAGGACATGGATATGGCCCCTCAATCTTGATGCCCCAGTGGATGACATGCGCTCAAGCGACACACACTAGTTCAATGTAACTAAGGATGCTTTTGCAATGCAAAACATCCTTAGTCTTTGGGGTGTTGTTGTTTCAATGGATGAAGTTGCACAGACATTGCAGAGCACAACATAAAATAAAGTATAGGAAGGTGTAGAAGATAGTGGACTCAATAGTGTCACACATTCAATTGTAGATCAACAATCTCATGACATGGTGGACAACTAGCCTGAGGAATTTACTGATGGTCTCATTCTTGACTTATATCGCAAAAAAGAGTAGGGGACTTTTTCATTCCCATCTCCACCTGCCACACTTCTAGACTAAACAATACATTACTATGAGATGTCATCCAGGAATCTCAAGGTTTTGACAAGCAAAAGGAGGAGTACATTGACTCCCAATTGATTGAAAAAATTGAATCCCAATTTGATTCAAGAATCAGTAAATTTTGAAAGCTACTTGTTCATAATGCCAATGAAAGAATGAAAAATTATGTTGATGGGGTTATTTGGGTGAGCCGACAGTCTCAATAGTTGACAACTAGCAATTACATGACTCTCCTAATGCAACATGAGCAAAGGAAAATAGAAATAGAAGACATAAAATGCATAAAGAATCAACAAAAATGATGGGAAGAAGGCAACATAGATTGTGGCCTTGGAGTTGAAGGAGCAAAGGAAAGTTGACAAGGAAATCGAGTGTAAGGAAAGAGAGTAGCTCAAACAGTTACAAAGAAAGGAAAGAGAGTAGAAGAAGGAGCAAGAGAAGGTTCAAAAGGAACAATATAGAAAGGAAAGAGAGATCGAGGTTTCCCATAGGGCATTGCTACGAGAAAGATGGTTAAGCAATCTAACAAACCTATTACCAAAGAATCACGATTTATTTCAAGAAATAATGAACATTAACAACCCTTAGTTTTTTTGCAGGTAATGTCATGGGTTCGAGTCCCAACCAATCACAAGTAAGTTGCACTCAATTTTTAGTTGGAATGAATTATTCACCACTAACCCCATCACATGTAAGTTACACACAATTTACAAATACAAATGTAAATCATTTAACGACAACTCAAAATGCAACAGCATGAGATGAGAACACATCTTTGGATGCT
This sequence comes from Sequoia sempervirens, assembly GCA_007258455.2. Taxonomy (NCBI): domain Eukaryota; kingdom Viridiplantae; phylum Streptophyta; class Pinopsida; order Cupressales; family Cupressaceae; genus Sequoia; species Sequoia sempervirens. Next base: position 15,093 of record VDFB02376360.1, on the reverse strand, counting down.
TTTCTTGGCATGTTTGATTGAGGTTGGGAGGGACCAACTCTACAAGTCCACCATTTTTTTATTTTTTTTGGTTTTGCACTGAAAGATCATGTTTCTGGTTGGGAATACCAATGATTGTGACCTACAACTCTATAATTATTTGGTTTGAACTAAAACTATTTATCAATGTCAATGAATTTCTCTTCTATTTAATTTGATTGTTATACGATGTTATTGTGTGACCCACTCCAATTTGTTTTATGCACTATAAGCGTTAGTCAACTTATAATGTTTATGAATGCCAATGCATATCTATTGTATACAATGTGATTGTTACACACAGTCTACTCTAGTTGCATATGCTCAATTGCTTTTAGTTCTATTCTTAATGCCTACCAATACTTTTAGCTCAATTAGTCCAACTTGTTCATGATGTGCCTAAATTAGTTGAACTTATTTGTTATCTGTACAATTATTGGATAGACTTTATTTACTTTATGGATAAAATTTGTTTTAAAATTGGATATTAAGGGGATCCACTGTGGGGACCATTGATGACTACTTTTGTCCCCACTACTATGCAATTACCTATTATTGATTGTCAAATAATCTACATACCCAAAATACATTATAAGTTGATAATCTAACATTTCAAATTGCATGACTATCCTCTCTTCCTTTACTAGATACAATTTGAATAGCAGTAAGTAGCCAACTACTCCTAAACTGACTTCATTGTCATTTCATATAGTCACTCAAACAGGTCTATTAGACAAGTCTAAATTCAACAAGGATTGAAATCTGAATCAATTTTGTTTACAATAATTATCATGTTTATAATACCTAACTTTACACATTGAGAATCCCAACATATATCATCTTATCATAGATTTAAAGATAATTAATTATAAGATATAATATTCCAAGGAACTCAATCTTATACAATATTTCATAAAACACACGTACAAGGCTATTGACTTGATAACGTCTAATAACAAAGTACAATAAATCTCACACAACAATATAACAACAAAATATAACCACTCACACAATACTTCATAAAGAAATACTAGATATAATTTTTCCTTTTTATATTAATAGGTTTAAGGATGAAGATTTATTCTTGTAAATTGTTAGAAAATACTTAAAAATCATATATAATATGTTTACATTTAAATCTAATTTTGGTTGAACTGTTATATTATAAAAAGAATTAGAGGTTGTCTCTACCCTTGTAAAACTTAACATATTTCCATGTCTAATCTCAAGATAATTTTTTTGGGTTCACATCTTAAAAAATCATTATTTCATTCCTATACTATTTGTATAGTAAATATTAGCATATTAGGTTGTCAAGGATGGCACAAGTAGAGAAAAATATACGTAAATGTGAAGTCACTATTTTAATTCAATCCATTCATATTGCCCATCCATCCATGGATAATTTTTTTTAACCAATATAAACAATTCAAGAAGAGCTTGGTGTAAAAAACTTTGGTAAGACATTTGGTTGCAAGCGGGTTTGGTAATGGGTTTTTTTGAAGGTATTGTGGTTGTATCTCATCAAAGGTTCAAATCTACTACTTAGGCATGTTTGTGTCATGATTTTCTATGCTTTATAGATACATAATAATACATATACATTCAAACACACCCTAACAAGTGTCATACAAATTTGCATTAATAAACTATAAACCATTTTCATTTAATTTGAAGTTCTATGTAGAGTTTTTATCAATTATAAGAATTCACTCTCCTTTTGTCAAAGCCTCAATGTCACCATTTCATGAATAAACCAATATTCACTAAAATTGTAAACCACTAGCTACATTAATTTTATCCTACATGTTTATAATGTCCAAAAATGATATGATTCAATTTATGAAATACTAATTAGATTATATCAAGGTTAAATTTCAATTACTAGTAGCTAGCACTCAAAACATAATTATAGTTGATTACGAGGGTCTTTGCTTCTAGAGATGAATGAGTGAAAGCTTGAGATGAATGTGAGGTATGCTTGGATGGACGAGTCTAACAATCCAATGGGAATAAAGGAAAAGTAGAGTTTGATGGCATACAAGGGAGGTATACCAAGGGAGGTTGAAGGAGTGAAGGGTAGAGATGAATGTGAGGTATGTTTGGATGGACGAGTCCAACAATCTAATGGGAATAAAGGAAAAGTATAGTTTGAAGGTAATGCATGTGGAGATGGACAAGTCTATAGTCAATATGTTTATGTATACTTATCTATATATCTACTTCGATCTATCTATCAAAATATGTATTTACTTTGATGACTATATATATATATATATGACTCACACAATGAAAGAGGCTATTTAAAGGCAAACGATCAGACATTGAAACAGGTACATCATGGACATGCTAGACCAATTGGACTGTAGCATGTGCCATAGATAGTCCAAGCAAGGAGAAACAAAATTGGTGGGTCTAGGAAGGCTTGACTGATGTGGCAGACAATTTTTTTTTAAAATTTTTTGGTCCATGTGGACCTGCCAAGGTAGGGTGCTCCACTATGACGTGCTCTCCACTATTATTGTGCTCTTCATTGCACAAACATTAACTCTGCAATTTACTTTTTATATTTTTT
>VDFB02376360.1:0-7500 GCA_007258455.2 Sequoia sempervirens | reverse complement strand
AGGATTATATACATAACTTTGATAGTTTTAATATATTCTTTGTTTTAGCCATATAAAATTATCAATATATATATATATATATATATATATACATACATGTGTGTGTGTGTGTGTGTGTGTGTACATATATATTGCAAAAATAGTATAGTGAGACATGAACAAACATTGGTTAAACATTGTCGAAATGACATACAATGGTAAATACCTAGTGAGGTAAAAAACCTCACTTGAAAGACACAGGGAGCTTTCAAGAGTGCAGAGCAAAACAATGAATTATGTAGAGCTCAATATGTATGGGTGCCTAACCAAATGAAGACTCTAGAACAAACACAAACAAAATGAATGACAATGAGTGGGATATGTGAGAATCTAGAGCATTGAATAAACCTTGTTCTCCAAATAACGCGTCAGTCAGGTTGAATAAATAGGAAGGGATGGATAAGGCAAGTTGCTGAATGGAGCCAATAAAGGGGGCGACACACAATTGATGCTCTTAAATGGACATTCAGGGTGTGAGGTGTTCTAGTGCCACACATTCGTCCGACCCAACCCTTGATCTCCTTCATGCTGTCTCTGGAGGGGACTTGCTCCACTATTGGGCGAACACCAAAATGGGTCCATCAGGAACATTGTGGACGAATTGGTGCATTACACGTAACATAATGATAATTTTTTTTTTAAAAATAATATTTTTAAATTCACATGTGAAGACAATTTTGTTTTGTTTGAGTCCATGTGACACCACACGGACCTCCAAAATTAGGTGCACCACTATGGGCCCCTCTCCTTTAGAACACTCGAGAGAACCCTAGTAAAGCCCAAAATATGATTGTCGTGGGTTCTCTAGAAACCTCCTCTATATAAAAGAAGATAAAAAATTCGACCGCCGTCTATTACGCTTTTGCAAATTGTCGCTTATATAAATCACACAATACTGTAACCTGTGATAGCGTTTATCTCAGAGGCAAAAGGACGCGAGTTTGAATCGAATCTGTTGGAAATTTGACATACTGAGAGACAGAATGTCAGGATCTGACGGGCCTAATTGGGATGGTCTACTCAAATGGAGTCTTTCCCATGCCGATGGCACCTCTTCCTCTCGTCAGTTAAGGTTAGTTCTTATGCTTTCTTTTCTCTTTTATATAGAACTTTTTGCAAGGCTATTTATAATTTTGCTCTTTTCATGTTCAGTCAAGAACAACACACCTGTTCGAGTTACCTTTCAGACGCCAGTACATACAAGATGTTTTGTGTTCTGTTTTAAAAGTTTCTGTTTTTTTTTTTTTTCAAATTTCTGTTTTCTTTTAGGCCAGTGTGCTTGTAAACATAGGGTAATAATATGAAAGTTTCTCTGAGTGAGTGAGAGTGACAGACATACTGCGGATAATATTCAAGTATGAGGAATGTTTTAGAGTATGTTTTGAACATGCTTTAACAAGTAACAGCCTGGGAAAACACTAAGGATAACATGTGCCGGCATGTTGACAATTTCTATAATCAAGCAGTCGAATAAAAGGTAAAGAGCTAAGGTTGTGTTTTAGGTCACAGCCAAGCAAGACGCAATTTTGACATATGAGATCATCATAGTGGAAGCCTACAAGAGAATTTATTTGGGTGCTCAAATATTGTAATGCTGGTTTTCAACCTCACGACTTAGCTCAGGAGTAAATGCTACCTTGTCAATTCATCCACGCCAGGAGTATCGTATCATGCCCGCTAGAAAAGGAATTATATATTGCCTTTCCCGATTGTTTCCTTTGATTCCTATATGAAAGCTTATAGCATTTATTAGGTTATGAAGGTGGAATTTATGGTTTAGTTGTCTAGAATTTGAAATTGCGATGTTATAATTAATATAAGTAAAAGTCAGAAATGGTTATGGCAATCAGACATCAAATTGGCAGTTAACTAAAGCTTTAAATATAATGGATGTTTTGTTGTTCATTGATCCAACTGATGCCAAACCATTGTCACCAGAAAACGCAGGTCAAAGGACAAGGACCCCCTATACCTGTACCCATATCTCTCAGTGATTGTATTTAAATGCAATATTGCTGTATTCTTATTTTATACTCCTGTAAGCTATTTCAAAACTTTGTTTCATACACAGATGCTATTCTGCGTCTTTACTTGACTATGTTCAAAACTTAGCCAGCCAAATGGCACTTTAGGAAAACAGAACTAGTTCGAACTTTAAGTGATATCAAATGATAACTGGTTATGCAACGGTAAAAATATCATTCTGTTTTACATCCAGAGAGAAGTGTTTTGCATCAGTGCTCGTAGGATTATCTATCTTGTTTTTAATCTGCTAATTCAAATTGGGATCTTCCAGCTGAACCATTGTTGTTAAGCACATTGTGTTATGGTTAAAACCCATTTTAATTTGTCTTTGATATTGATTATTGAAAGGACATGATCAAGTTCAAATAAATAAGAATTATTGACAGGAACAATATCATTGTATATGATCTGTTTTTCCTTCTTTTTTGACTTTGGTGAAATAAAGGTGATTCAATTTCTCTAACAAGTAGTTGTCATTGAACATGGGCTGAAGTTTCATATGAGAAGGTAGAGAGTACTTTGATGTATTACCTCCATGTTATTCAAGTGTTTTGGGAGGATTTTTTTGGTTTGATTTTTTTGACAGTCACACTTGTCCTTACAACTCTATTTCACCCTATTTCAATCTTGCAGGTGTTGCATTATTATTGTATATTACCTTATAGTGCAACGGTACTATAGAACTAGATAGTGGCATATGAATCTAATATGATCTTTTGGTGTATTACAGTAAAGTTTGTTAAATTATGGGTACAATGATACAGCCTCTCAGTTTTCATTAAAGTAAGAAACAGATACAAACAGCAGAGAAAATAAAGAGGTAGCCACCCAAAACTGATTGCTTTACTCTGCTCATTGGTATGGGTTAAATTGATGTACAAGGATAAGGACGTGTGCCATCTGGATAAGCCAAACAAATGAAGTCAGAAAAAGCTTTGGTAATCTTGGCATGTTGGAGAGAAAGCCAATCAGAAAGATAGAAATATTTATAGAATGGAGTGACTTAATTGAAGTGGTAGTATCTTGCAGTTCATCGGGTAGAGAATTTGTTCTGTTTTCCATTTTCTTCTTTATATGGTTTGGACCCATGTATATGAGCAACCTTTCCTTGCAAGTTTTTTTTTGGCACACCAAAATACCTTCTTTATTCAATTGCCGACTTGCTGGATACTTCCTCTCCCCTGCCCAAACACACACTTGTGTATTGGTTGTCAGATTCAAACATGATACACCTATGATATGGATACCATATCCAGATGATCCATATCTGGTTGTATCCAATATGTCTGGATATGGTTCCATGCCATTTGGAATTGTAGCAGTTTAGATATACAAAAATATCTAAAAAAATGCAAATAATCATATTTCTATTGGCCTCATATTGATCATTTATTGATTCTGTCATATTGATCATTGTTCTATTCCTTAGAGTCTGCAGGCCTTGGGTGCTCGGTGTTTCTCTTCTAAGTTCACGTGTTGGTACTTGAATTTTGTCTCACTGATGTGGATTATGAGTGATAATCCAAGGTTTTTTCTTTGTATTGCTTAGCAGCTTCCTATTTGGGCTCAGCTTCCTACTTGCGCTCATAGGAAACACCTTCAGCTTCTTTCTTATATGTGTTGGCTTTTGCTCCTAGTCCCTGTTTGGAGCAGGTACTTCTGAGAAATGTCCATATTAAAATCAGTTCTTGAACTTGAAAAGGATATCATCATACTCATACATGAACCATTATTTTTATTTTTGGTGGCATAACATAATCTGCTTTCATCTTCTGGCTTGGAGTTAGCCTTGATTGATTAAATTACCATAGCTCTGATCTTCTTGAGAAGCTTTGGTATGCTTGTTTGTTTATGCCCAGAGGCCACTTTGTTCTCTGCACTCTAGCTTTGCCACATGTTTATTAGCACTAGGGGTCAGGTTTTAGAGATGAGGCTCTTTTCTTTAAGTTTTTATCAAGCGGAGAAATTAAAGGTTTATCTTATAATTGTGTAGAATCAAGAAGCTTATCCAGTGGAGCTGTCTTCAAGAGCCTTATGAGTTCTCTGTCTTTTAGGAAAAGGCTGCATTTTGAGGTTCTTACTATAGATTCACAGTTAAGGATCTGATTCAAACTTTCAAGTATGCCCTATGATGTCTGCACTTTTTTCTGGAGGACTTCAGACATGTCTGGATCGAACATCCATTTCAAAGTTGAATTATATGCTTTTGCAACAGTTAGTTCTCTGCTCTTCTTGGGCAATCCGCATAAAAGGCCAGTCAGAGAAATATTTACAAGGCTGATGAAAATAAGGATGAAGATCTGTGACTTCTTTTTGTTATTCCATTTTGTACTGTGCACGTTTATGGAGAAAGTTGTTTCACACTATAAAATCAGCGAGATGTGGAAGATTACTCTGTTCTGCCCAGGTTTCCAAGTCTGAAAGGATTGGATCAAGCACCAAATGTTGTAAGTTAAGGTCTTGTAGCCATTATTGTATCGAAGAAATTTTATTATTTATGCAACTATTTGATAGGCTTTCATGTCAAGCCTTCAAATATGGGTTCCCTTCTTGTACTATAGGAATGATTGTAGCAGGGCATTTGGATGGGATAAGATTCCAATATTTGCCAGAATACTTTAGCTCCAAGTACTTGATTAATCAAATTTTGTATTTGGATTCATAATCCAGGTGAGGCCTAAGGCTTAATAAATATTTTCTAGCTTATGAGTGATATAACTTTTTTTTTTTTTCTATCACTGAGCTTTCCTCCTGTTCACAAAGGACATTCTAAAAAATTTGTCCAACATATGAAGAAATCTTTGAAAGTTTTCTAGGATGGAGAGATAGTATACTGGAATGTCAAATAGTACCGCTTTTATAAGAATTATTTGTGTATGAGGGTTGAACCAGTTCATCCTTTTTTGATCGTTTCTAAAAGGGGAGCCATTCCAGGAATTATTTGGAAGTTGACGGGGATACCAAGATAGGTGAAGGCTGAGGATTCGTCTCCTTTGTGAAATCCCACAGGTTGACTAATTCTTGTTGAAGGACTGTCTCAAGGTATGATTGGTATACCATATAGGAACCACACTTTTTACTTCTAAAATTGACAACCCTTATAAAATATTGGTAATGATTAAATGGCAGCATATATAGTTAAAATATTTGAGGTTTGACTTTCAGCAAAAAGGAGTCCAGAGGATACTTCATAGGTTTCTTTGGCATTGGTTGGGCTATTTTTTTCACATATTTTCAAAAAGAGGATCTGATTATGTGTAAATTTTTCGAGGGCCAAAATATCAACCAAATTGTTTTTTAGAAAACTTTAGGTTACTATATTGCCAGAATTCATAATAATGAAGAGTAAATTGTATGTGTTATCAAATATTAGAATGGAATATATTATACTAATAGTTATACGGATACTTCCTATGGTTATATTATGAAATGGAAATACTCAACAACTAAATTTTGTAGACCTTCAAATCTTACATTGAAGGTCAATAACTACTTCGCAAGATGACTAAATGTAGGCTGAATTGACAAAAAATATCATTTTATATGTTTATAAGGAAAATATAATGTTTTCAGAATAAATTATTAAAATAAAATCTTGTCATTTTAACTCTTCTCTTAATAACTAAACTTTGATTTTTTTGTTTCTTTTTTCTTTTGAAGAAATTAATCTTCTATTATTCCATTGAAGAAAAAATCAAAATTCTGCCTGTATAGGCAAGGAAAGAAACTATCCAGGTCTGCAACACTTTCAGGGTTAGGGTTCTCTTCCATACTTGATATGTTTAAGATACGATTTTCCTTCAGGTTTTGAATTCCTCTTTTGCTATGCTTTCCTCTTTTTCTACACTTGATAATTTAAAGGCACTGCTTTACATGATTGGATGAAAACATAGTTTGAGGACTCTCCGAGTCTCGGAAAAGACTCTTGGGACTCCCAAGTCCTAGGGCTTGCCGAGTCGACTAGCCAAGGACTCTCAAGCCGAGTCTTGGAGAGTCTAGGCTAGGACTCCCTAGTCCCAACTTAGGACTCTTGGCATCACCTGGAAATAATGAGTATGAATGTTTAAAACTTGTTTTTTGTTTGTTTATTTCATTTGAAAATTTGAAACTATGAGTATGAATGATGAAATTTCAAATATTGAGTGTTTGAAGATCATATAACATGTGTAATGTTTGAATTATGAGAAATTGATAATCAAATTAGGCTCTTATGTTCTCTAACTGCATTAATTTATTTTTGTTTTTTTGTAAAAGTACGGTTTTCTTCTTTTTCGAGTCCTAGCCGAGTTTTTTGTCGAGTTTGTGCCGAGTCCTAAGTCCCGAGTCCGAGTCCTATTTTGGACTGCCGAGTCTGTGTGGAGTCCGAGTTTTCCAGCTTTGGATGGAAACTTTCAAAGCTAGGGTCTTTTTGATGCTTATTTTCTTATCTGAAGAATAAGAAGAATGATTTGTAAATAGGGTGAATGTTCCACTCCTTGCCTTCTCAACTTGTATCTTAAGTGCTCCAATCAATGGGAAACTGAACTACTTGCTGTTCTAGAAACGAAACTTACTTATGGCAAAAGAGAGTAAGCAAAGTATGAAAATGAAGAACAACACAAGATTGACTTGGAGAACCCCAATGTGGTTGAAAACTCCAGCATAGTGGGATCGAATCCTCTTAGCTACTATCTCCAAATGCTGATTACAAGGCTTACTAGATTTTTGAGGTCTCCATGGACATTGTACAAAATGAATTGACAACCAAACACCTATAATAGCAAAAATACACTACACTTAGACCTTCCAATTGTATTGACTATAAGCCTCTTGATAAGATAACCATCAAGAATAGCTACTCTCTTCCACAAATTGATGATTTCTATTTAGATTTTAGTAAAGTATTTTGGGAATTTAGATTTGAAATATGAGTTTTATCAAGTAAGAATCAATGAGGTGATGTGGAAATCAACATTGAAGAGAAGGAAGCAAAGTTGCATGGACATGGATACGGCATCGGATACGGATATGGCCTTTTTTTAAGACCCCCAATATGGATATGGCTGGATACGACATTCATAAAAAAACATACACATATTTTCTAAGTTGTTAGAGGAGATTTTCATTACATTAAAAGCAAATAAGAAAATATAAATTAAAATAATATTAAAATTTAAATATTAATAATTTAGTAAAGAATAAATAGTTAAATATATATTAATAAATTTTATTTATATTTTGTTGTACCCCAAATAATTTTTTTGGCATTCTGTGTAAATTGTGCTAAATCTTGTTAAAATGCCATGTAAAGTCTGTTTTAGGTCAAACCAATCATAGAATCTTGGTGGGTTTTTGTCAAGGAACACACGTGCAAAATTTTGAAAATTTGAAAATTAGGGTTTTTCGCCCCTATTTTCAGGGAAACCCCCGAAAATAGGACCTTCCCAGAAATGATTG
>VDFB02376359.1:0-11112 GCA_007258455.2 Sequoia sempervirens | reverse complement strand
ATTTTGGCGATGAAAATGACAATAAGCATTTTGTTTGAAGTTTGGTGGTAAAGGCTTGGTGGTATCAAGTGGTTTAAACAAAGAGGAAAGACCATTGTTGTTGCAGCAATCGTTCATTGTATTTCATGGAGGGTATCAAGTAAAGGAGTAAATTGTCTCTTAGGGTCTCCATAGGTAAAGGAACCACCGCTTAATAGCTACCACTTGACTCTAAACATGTTTGGTTGGTTGCGGAGAAGACAAATTAAACTATAAAAAGACTTTGTTCAGTTTTCTAAAGTTTTGTGTGTTGTTTTGGTTGTTTTGCTCAGACTTTTAGGTTAGTTAGAAGTGGAATTTGAATCATGACTAGAAACCTAGTTGTGATAATTATAAAGGTCATGCACAAATGCATGAAAGAAGGGAATTTAATCATATTCATCTTATCCTGAAGGTGAGTGTGCAATTTTTCAATAAAAATCTTCTACAAATGTGAATTAAGGATCTTGACATCAATTTGAGCATAAAATGACTCATATCGTGAAATGAAATCAGTTACTTGTTCATCTGCATTTTGTCTACATCTCATTAAGTCAACCATTGTCTTTTTAGGAGTCATATGAACTTGGAAATGACTTATGAAGGCATCCACAAGTTCATTGAATGATCAGATTGAATGATTGGGTAGGTTTGAAAACCACTCTAATGCAGTGTCCTGCAAGGTCCTAGGAAAAAGTTTGGCTAACATCTTATCATTAAGGACAAAGTAACTACACAAGGTTGTATAAGCATTGACATGATTAGTAGGGTCTTCTTTACCTCCATATTTCTCAAACCTAGGCATTTCAATTTCTTGTGGCATATGTGTGCATAAGATCTCTAAGGATAATGGGCTATTGCAAAACATGATATGTGGGTGGAGATTTGTTGTTGAATGGATGAAATAGTGATAAGAGTTGTGTAATGAAGGGATTGGTGTAAGTGATATGAGGTGGAAGGGAAAATGGTCATGGAGTGTATGTAATGTTAGGGGAAGTGAAAGGGACACTAAGAGGGTTGAAGGTGGTAGAAGGAGTATGTGATGCAACAAAAGAACTAGGAATGCTAGTTGGAATTGTGAAAGAAGGAGCCACATGACTAACCTATTGCATAGTTGTGGTAGCTTGAGGAGTGGTATAAGTTGGTATGGATGCTATGGTTGAAGGAGGAGGATGTGAGGTCATCCTTGGCTTACAACAATGTTGGATGACTGGGAAGTAGAAGGAACATGTTTATTGCATATCTTAGATATTCTTTTCATAAATTGTAAATCATTAGCACTTTCAATCAAATGAAGAAGGTTTTCTATTGCAGGTATGTTAGTGGTGGAAATCTTTTCAAGGGATACATCTTGTTGTAAATGTGCAAAATCCTCATGAATACTAATGAATTTTTCTTACATAATTGAATTGTTTTGTGTGTCAATATTCATTGGATAGAAAGGTGAAGGCATAGTAGTGGTATTTTCCATGCCTAATGCACCATTTTCCATACTAGGAGTAGGAGCTCTTGAGATTCCAAGGTCCACAACGAAAGTGCTATCATGGGAAGCCATGAGTCTAGAACTTCGTCTCACTAAAGTATTATCAATGGGGCACCAAACACTCATACAAGTACCAAAAAATACGGGGGAATGCAAAAGTAATGTAATCTAGGAGTGCAAAATGAAAATAATAGAAATTTTGGAAACTAAAATAAAGAACAAAAATGCAGTAATTACTCAGAAAAATGCCTGAAAATGTAGTATGAAATGTGTAGGTGGACTAATTCACCTTGGGTGGCGAATGAGTCCTAGTTTGATATATTTTTTTGTTTTCAGAAAATTTAAAGTGATTTTAATGCTTTTTAGATATAAACTAAGGGTGTAGATACAAATTTTTAGTTTTTGAATGATATGATATGCAAAAATGAAGTCTAAATGATTCTTTCACTAACACAATTTTAAGAAACCCTAGGATGCAAAAATAATGCAAAAGACAATGCAATTAATCCCTAGGATGCAAATATAAATGAAATTTGGAATGATATGATGTTCAATATGTGGGTTCACCCAAATCAACCATAGATTTTTGGGCATGAGGCTTATAGGCTACTCTTGCACTCTTAGGATGTTTCACCTAAAAGGAGAGAGATAAACCTCACAAAAAATCAATGTGGTTCATTCAAATTAAGATGTGCATGATGTTATTAAGACTAAATGAAATGATCTAAATGCAACTAAGCTAAGTAATTGACTGATTTTGAATGAAAAACCTAAGAAATATGCAATGTTTGAAAACATAATGTGATATACAAGCATGAACTAAACATGAGTAAATGCAAAACAATAATGATAGGGGGCTGAACAAAGTGCACCTAGGAGTTTCATGAAGATTCTGGGGTGTTCTAAATGTTGACAGAAATCACTGAAAAATCACCAGTAGGACTCATTCGCCACTGATGGCGAATTAGTCCTACTTCTAACGAAAACTTCTTAAAATAGATTTTTGAATGTTGGGTTCTAGAATCTAAAAAAATCTAGTTTTCTAGCCTTAAGGCGAGACTCATTTGTCAATGTTGATGAATTAGTCCTCTCCTAAAATTCTATGAAATCAGGGACCAATTCTATAGCACCATATCTGAGGTTGCCTGCTTGTTGGGTTGATAGAGTCAAATCTACAGAAAATGGACTGTAGGTTGTCTCCAAGCTTGAAATAGGCTGAATTTCACTTGAAACACTTTGTTGACTTCTTGACCACCTTTCAACACCTAATTTCTTGATAAATCTACATACACAAGTCTACAAACACACACACAAAAGGAGAAAAATGGTTAAGGGTTATGTTATAGGGATTTACCTTGGTCAAATCCCACTTTGGTAATCAAACCCTTAATGAAGAAATGGAATGAAATGAACAAGGAAAGATGAATAAGAAACATGAAAATTTCCTAAACTCACCACCCTTGTTGAAGAAATATGAAGATATATCAGTGGTTGTTCCAAGATACTTGATTGATGCCTAATTGAATGATGCAAAGTTCTTGAATGCTTCAATCAATGTGTGAATTAGTGAGTTTCATGATGAATGGGGGTTAAAATGGATGTAAAAATAGTTATTTATACACACTTGTGCCTTCATAACCCGAAGATACCACATCACAGGCCGACATAAGGTGATTTTAAATAAAAACCCAAAAGTAAATTTGAAATATTTTGAATTTTGAGCTAATAGGGACACATTCGCCACCCATGGAAAATGTGTCCTATTGGCATGTGGCTTCTAGTGCTGTCATTGATGGCAACCTAAGTCAATGATCCGATCCACTTCAATATTTTCCATACCGGTGATAGAGGAAGAATAGGGTAACCGGATCGAAGTTGAATTTTTCAATCCATTTGCATTACCAGTTTATCAGTTTCAGTTGTGGATCTCAGGGAAGGTCATTGGGTATCTAGAATATCTTATTCTTGAGTTTTGTGTCATCACATCAATTGGTGTATGAGTTAGATATCTCGCTGATTGATTTTTTGTTTAACAGCTAAGTAGAAGGCCGACTCAAGTGAATCCGGGCATGTCAAGTAGATGTTTGAGGTGAAACTATTTGAAGTATTTTTAAGTCAAAGATTTTTTTGGGTCCTCACTATGTTGTGGCCAACTTTGGATGGTGTGCATTGTAAATTATTTGAGATTTGAGCTGATAGTTGGAAAATATTTTATATTTTATTGGAGCCAACTTGTAGTGATTAAATCTTTCATCGTGAATATATATAAATATCATTTTGGTGTGCAAATTGAGTGTGTGAAGTATGTTGCAAAATTTAGAAGGATAGTAGAGTGATCATGCATAGTTTCTCTTGTGCATAAAAGGATTTGTAATGCGAATGAAAGCAGACAGGGCAGAAGAGCAAAATTAGACAAGGTGATCAAGAATGCGACCGATGAGCTTAATTGAAACTATAATTAGGCATTAGTAGATACTATTCTCTCAATTCAAATCTTCTAGATGTAATCCAAATCAATTTTTAAGATAGTGAGTGCTATTTTTGTATTTGAACAGTGAGCTCTAGGCAGTGTGCCTAAGTACATGTGCATTCCCCATTTGTATAACACCAATATTTGAGTACTCAAATTGTAGATTGACCTCCACCATGGTTTTTCCCCTAACAGGGTTTCCATGTAAAACTCCTTGTGTTATGGTGTTGTGGATGATTCATTTATGTGCTTGCATCTTTCTTTTGGTTCAATGTTGTAAGTGGTTTAAATATCATATTAATAAAGCAATTTTGCGTAACACCCATTCATCCCTCTCGTTCCCCTGGTTCAAACAATTGGTATTAGAGCCTAGTTCCTTGGAAAAAAATTAATAGCTTGAGTTGGATCTTGGAATGTGATGGACTCTAGTAGTCTTCAGTAGTAGCTTTTAGTGGCACTTGATGATCTTGATTAGTCCAAAGCAAAAGTTTTGGAATTGAAAGAAAGTCTTAAGGATACTGATAAATTCATTCAAATGTTGAGGGATTATATTATTAAGTCCAAGGAGAAGATAAATGATATCTATGATCAGATTAAGCAAAAAGAGAGAAAAAGGATGGATGATGTTCACCTGAATCAAACCTAGAAGGAAAAAACTGAAGAGTGTGAAAAGCTTTCCAGAGACAATGCTACCCTAAAGCATGAGATGGAATCTATGGTGATGAAGCTGACTAAGGAGATTGAAGAGAGGAAGAAGAATGAGGAGAATCTTGCTAAGTCCTTACAAGAAAGATTTGGAAAATGCAAAAAAATAAATGGAGGATTCATTCAACAAGAGATTAAACTGCAACAATCCAGAAACAATGAAGAAGAGCTTGAAAGATAGATTGTTATTCTTAGGGATGAACTTGCTACTGGAAATGAATACAAAGAAAAGTTCAATATTAGCTTAGTTAAGCTTTATGAGCTGAATCAAGGTCAGAAGAATGGAAATGACAAGCGAGGCCTTGGATATGAGAAAGGAGAAAGTTTTGGATCTGAACAAAGGAATTTTAGGCAAGGAAATTAGATGAACAAAGCAAAAAGGCATTTGGTAAGACAACCTAATGCTCAAAATTTTAATGGATATTGTTTTGCTTGCAATAAAATTGGTCATATGGTTGCTTAATGTAGAAGTAAAATGAAATCAAGTGATCCATCACTCTTCAGTTAGTGTTTAAATTGCAATAAGTTTGGTCATAAGTCAATTGAATGAAAAAAATATGTCAAACAAATCTGTTAATAGAAGGAATGTTAAATGTTATACCTATGGAAGATTTGGGCATATTGCTAACCAGTGCAGATGAAGAATAAATCAATGGAATGACTGATTTCGAAAAGGAAATGTTGTGTGTTACAATTGCAACAAATAGGGTCACATTGCAAGATTTTGTAGAAACAAAAATATGGGTAGAAGAGGTCCGGCATACAAAGGCAGCAATACATAGAAAGATGATAAAGGAAAAGGGAAGCTGACTGTGGATGAAATAAGAGATTAGATGAAGAAGATGTGGGTAAGAAAGAGATAGTCTAATGCAACAATGGTTCTGTACCATAATCTAATGCTGGTAATTCCTCCGAGAATTGATCTCAGGCCAGTGGCCTAGGGGGAGTTTTCAAGAAAATCCTTTTCCCCCTATTGGTAGTTGGTGCTGAAATGTGATAGATTATGAACAGTTGTATAAATGATTGACAGATGCATTTAAAAACACTCATAAAGAAATTCAAGCAATTGAAGGTCCACAAAAGAATTTTTCTCTCGTTGACTGAGAAAATAGGGTATCCAAAACACCTAGGGAAAAAGCATTTAATACAACAAAAGGTTAGGTGAATGAAAAAAGCAAGTTGGAACCCTCATTTGCCACTTTATATTGAAGAAAAGAATGAGAGAACTCTACAATATAATTTTGAAAGTGTGAAGATAATTCAATAGTGAAACCCTAATCCATTAGGCACTTCAATTGTATTGAGAAATTTCTATTTAATTTGGTGTGTGGTAGAAGAAATTATTTGGTAGAATCAAGAAATAAGTACAAAAGGTAAAATGGAACAAATAAAAAGGAATGATAAACCTAGATAAGTATAGCAGTGAGAAGATTAGAGATGTAATTAACATGTTACCGCACAATGAATTGAAATGGTTGAAAGAAGAAAAACAAAAAAGCTTGGATATTTGGAGTGAATTACCCTATTTCAAGAATGTAGAAATCATTGAGTTTATTCTGGATAGATTGAGTGAGGATATTCTAACTCTGGATAAACCCTACCATATCTTGAAAGAAGTGATTAGAACTATAACTAGGTTATATGCAAAGTTGGGGATGTGCTGAGTAGGAAGTCAATCCAAAATAAAGAAGTTGAAACCCTAACTAGACTAACTGGAGATCAAAGGGAATTAATAATCTCAACAATTAGAAATTCAATGACAAGGTACATTGTGCATGAAGTGTCTTACAAAATCTTTTTTAGAAACAAAGAATGTGTAACTTCGGTAGGTATTGTTTACATTTGACACAAGATGATAATGGAAGATCAATATTTTGACCTTTGTGGATTATTGAAAGATCAACTAATGGAGAATGTACAATTGAAAAAGATGAAAAATTACCCTTTCATTTGGTTCCTCCTCTGGTGAGATGGAAAGGAAATTGTTGTCTATACTCCACTAGCATGCAAGATTCCAAAATTTGAAGGGAAAGGAAAAGAATAGGTGATTGTGGACATACCAGATGAGGATTTTGATAAGGAAACTAAATAACTAGAAATAGCCGAACTAGAACAAGAAAAGGCAATGACAAAAGAAACTAATGAAGAAGGTGATTTAATCAAAGAAGAGATATTGCATCTTATTCATGAGGAAGATGGAATGCAGAAAATCACAAACATATGGTCTATCAGACCTTCATATGAGCAAGACATGATTTAAAATGTACTAAGTGCTCATCTTGTGCACAACCATATTAAATTAGAGAGCTTACAAAATATGTTTCTAGAAGAGATGATTGAATGCATCAAGGAAATCATGGACTTTGAGTCTTAGAACAAGGAAGAAGAAGTAATTCTACACCTCAAGGAGTAGTACAAATTATCACCCACCAAGCTAAAAAGGAACATGAATTAGCTAAGGAAATGAATAAACACAACAAACAACATCTATAAATATTGTCTTTGATAACCTCATGCAATTAGAAAGAACAAAGAAAAGTTGGAACAAATTGAAACAGAGCTGAAAAGTATTGGACAAAATTTTAACATGTTTTAGGATCAAGATGGTGCAATTAAGAAAAGGATTCAAGAGTTACAAACAAAGCATATAAATATTCAAAACACTAGAAAAAGGATTATTGACACCTTTTAGAAATTGAAGAACATAAAAAAATGCAGACTGGAATAGTTGATTGAGATACTGAGGAAAGGAGAGATATTAGAAGAAGCCTTCACCACTCCAAAATCCCTCATCAAGATTATCAATTAGACACCTGAAAACAACAACATGATCATAATCACCAGGATTACAGTAGAAGCATGGAAGAAGTTTCTTCCAGAGATGAAGGAAAAATACAAAATAATCTTGTAACACAAGTAGCAGTTGTATTTCAAACCAGTTTTTAAATAAGAAAGCTACAAACAAAGCATATAAATATTCAAAACACTAGAAACAGGATTGTTGACACCTTTTGGAAAGTGAAGGACATAATAGAATGCAAACTGGAATAGTTGATTGAGATGCTCAGGAAAGGAGAGATATTAGAAGAAGCCTTCACCACTCTAGAATCCCTCATCAAGATTAACAATCAGACACCTGAAAACGATAGCATGATCATAATCATCGAGATTGTAGTAGAAGCATGGAAGAAGTTTCTTCTAGAGATGAAGGAAAAATACAAAATAATCTTGTAACACAAGTAGCGGTTGTATTTTGAACCAGTTTTTGAATAAGAAAGTTTTTTTTTGGTTTCACCCCAAAGGGATTACTATAGGAAAATTTTTTTTTTTCGGTTTTTCATTGATTTCAAAGGGGGAGAGAGAGCAATGAAAAATGCCTTATCAAATTTAGGGGGAGTTGTGTCAACTATGACTTTTTGAAGTCTTGAAGGATTGCAGTATGTTGGTTTTGACACTTGGTCATTTTTCATTAAGTGTTACCATCAATGCCAAAGGGAGATATTGTTGGCATATGGCTTATAGTGTTTTCATTGATGGAAACCTAAGTCAATGATCCGGTCCACTTCAATATTTGTCCATACTGGAAGACAAAGTGAAGAACATGGTATCCTTCTAAAGTTGAGTTTGTCTATCCATTTGCATTACCATTTTATTAGTTTGGGTTGTGGATCTCAAGAAAGGTCGTTGGGTATATGGAATATCTTATTCTCGAGTTTTCTGTTGTCATATCAATTTGTGTACAAGTTAGGAGATCCGATTGATTGAATTTTTGTTTAACAATGCTAGAAGGCCAACTAAGTGAATGTGGTATGTTGTGGATGTTCGACGTGAAATTGTTTGAAGTATTTTCAGGTTTTAGGATTTTGTTTTGGGTACTCACTATGTTTTGGCCAACTTTGGTTGGTGCACATTAAAAGTCATTTGTGGATTGGGCCAACGGTTGGAAAATATTTTATGTTTTATTGAAGTTGACATATGGTTGATTAAATATTTTTTTGTAGATATATATAAGTGATATTTTATATAATTTTGGGTGAAAATTGAGTGTGCAAAGTATGCTATGAAATTTAGAAGGATAGTAGAGTGATTATGCACAGTTTCTCTTGTTTGTAAAAGGATTTGTGATGCGAATGAAAGCAGATAGAGCAGAAGAGCAGAATTAGACAAGTAGGTCAAGAATGTGAATGATGAGCTTAACCAGAACTATAATTAGGAACTAGCAGATGCTATTCTCTTAGTTCAAATATTCTAGATGTAATTCAAATCCTTTGTAAGATAGCGAGTCTTCTTTTGTATCTAAATAGTGCGCTC
This sequence comes from Sequoia sempervirens, assembly GCA_007258455.2. Classification (NCBI taxonomy): domain Eukaryota; kingdom Viridiplantae; phylum Streptophyta; class Pinopsida; order Cupressales; family Cupressaceae; genus Sequoia; species Sequoia sempervirens. The sequence goes on along the minus strand of VDFB02376359.1, from coordinate 2,125 downwards.
TAGGAAGTGTGCCTGAATGCGTGTGCATTCCCCATTTGTAAAACACTTATATTTGAGTACTCAAATTGTGGATTGTCCTCCACTATGGTTTTTTCCCTAATAGGGTTTCCATGTAAAAAATCTTGTGTTTTGATGTTTTGGATGATTGCTTTATGTGCTTTAATCTTTCTTTTGGTTCAATGTTGTAAGTGGTTTAAAGATCTGATTAATAAAGTTAAATTTTGTAGAACATTGATTCACCCCACCCTCTTAGTGTTCCTTGATTCCAACAGGTCCCACCTTTGACTTGAAAGTGGGTGTCAAAAATTATCTTGCATTTAATGTTGTTTGTTGGGTTTACATTCAAAAACACAGTTAATTAAGCCTTATAAGGGCATAAAGGGGTCAAATAAAGCATAAGAAAGGTGTAAATAGTGAAATTAAGCCTAGAAAAGTATGAAATCTTGTTACAAGACTTTACAACAATTCAAAATAGGACGTGATTGTATACACCGAAAAATGGTCACATTATAATAAGTCTAGAAATTAATTAAATAGAAATTATTTAATTAAATCTCTAATTCAATCTACATATAAATAAATTTAATTATCTATTTTATATTGTTCATTTTATAATTCTTCTATCTTAATTAAATAAGTTTAATTACTTATTTAATTTAATCACTTTTCCAATTCTTCTTAATTAATTAAATAAGTTTTTACAATTTATTTAATTTAATTATCACATTGCTTTATTTTGAATAAAGTAGATATTCTTCTTTTTCCAAAATCATAAAATCATCTTTAAATCTTCTAAAAATCCATATCACATTTAATTAAATATTTTAAATATTTAATTAGAAACTTCTTATCCATATTCCACACATAATTAAATATTTTTCAATATTTAATTATAAGTTTCCAAATCCACATGACACATGAAATTAAATAATTTTATTATTTAATTGTTAAATTATCCTCAACCACCAAAACTAACTCATAACTAAACTTGATAAATGGCAAGTTTCCTCTATTTTTGAGTGAAAGGTTTTGTGGGAAGGAAACATCTTCCTTATTTTTCTCTAGCTTCCATCTTTCTCTCCAACTTCTCCATTTCTCACTGTTCATCTTACAAGACTGAATCTCAATTGTTGATCTTTTCCAACTAAGCTTTTTCCTTCAAAAATATATAAATAAAACCTCTTGGCTCTTTGGAAATCCTACAACTATTTGCATAACATGAGCATTATAGTTGAATAATCAAGTATTTTAGCCTCTTAATATCCTAGATTTCATTATCATAGTACAAAATCTTAGCTTTTATCATCTTGGTGTAAATAATCATGGTAGAATAGATTATATAATTTGTTCTTAGTTTCATCATCGTAGTTTCATTTCCTTAGCATCATATCATAGCTTCATTATCTCATATCATTTAAAATACAAATGCATTTTACATATCATCTCATTCTCTAGGTTGTGATTCTGCTGGGCTTTCTCTTACACAATCTGAGAGCAAATAGCTTTAAATGAATCCTTGGAGATAGAGGATGATGAGACAGCTTTGAATAATTTGTTTGTTTTGAAGTGTTTTACTCTTTTAGATTCTTTGATATAATATTTCATTGGTGTGTTATTGAGTTTAATAGTTGACATTATTTCACACACATTTTGGCGCCCACCGTGGGGCTCTTGCCCCATTTTTAATATTTTATTACAGGTTTTTCGGTAGGTCACAACTGGAGACACAAATTAGCACATATAACACCAATTCTAGTGCATTTGAAGACTATTACAGTGCATATAATTTATTCTCCAGTGCATCTAAAGACTATTCTAGTGTATCCAACTTATTCTCCAATGCATTTGACTGATTCTATAGCGCATCTGAATGATTTTATAACTCATATGACTATTTATATAGCACATATGATCATTGTTCTAACACATTTAACTATTTCTATAGTGCATATGAGACCTTTGTTCGAGTGCATTTGTAATTTGTGTAATTTGTTGTCTGGATCCGACGTGACCATGACTAGTGGTTTTATTACTGCTTTTGGATTAAAATGAACCAATCCTAGGGTATTCATTTGGATTAAAATACACCAATCCTAGGGTAGTCATCATACATTTCTATCTCAGT
>VDFB02376358.1:0-43067 GCA_007258455.2 Sequoia sempervirens | reverse complement strand
TAGCTAAAGGAACCAACAAAGAGGCTGAGGCAGCTGCTCGTCTCAAGCCTCCAAAGGGCAGCTCACAATGGGATATCCTCTCTATATAGAGAGAGGGCAATTCTATGGTCATCATTCATGCCGTTCAAAATTGTGGCTTATATCCTAGAAAGCTGGAATATATACGTAGGAAGGTATGGCATTCTTCAAATGCCATGGAGCTCTTTTCATGTGGGCATTGTTTTAGGGAAGTGAATGAAGTAGTCGACTACCTGCTAACTATGGCATTACGCCAAGGATAATCTAAAAGATTGCTTAAGAGTAAAGTTGAAATGAGGAGGATTTAAACAAGAAGTAGATTGTGTTAATTTCAACCTCTTTTTCATTGCCATCTGGAAGCCTTTTAAGAAGCCCATCTTTTCTATGCTCAGGAAAGTTTCAACTTTTAATTCGTTGTGTTAGTGTGGATATAGATAATCACTAATTGTGTGAGTAATATGTACTCAAAGGAAAGTGAGCCCTAGCTAATTTTATGACTCCACACAACCTATGTGCCTCCTCAGATACATTGACAAAACAAGATTGAAAGAGACATCTTTAGAGCTTGCTTTCCCTCAGCTTATGTACTCAATGGGGAAATGAAACCCCAATTAACCTATGACTTAACCTCTAGGCTTTATTTAATAAGTAGCCAGAGAAAAGGGACCAAAACATAAGTTTAATAATGTGTTTTACACAACATTACAAATTATAGACTACAAATATTTGAATTAAAAAAAATCTAATTCCATCACAACCCCATTTCTGATAGACATCAAAGATGGTAAATGTCATTTTAGTAGAAAGCACCTCATCAATATAAAAGAATTTTGCCATTTAATGCATCTATTATATTTATATTGAAGACTATGAATCATAATCATGCAAATCTAAATCAAAGAACTCAACAAGTTTTAGCGATAAATCATTTAGAGAAAAACTCAAGAATAACTCAATAAAGAGATGGCTCTAAGTATTACCAGAGTAGTGTTATCAGTGTGAACCAAACATACATGAGATCAGCAAACTTCTAGAGGAGAGCTAATGCTTCCAAGATAAGCGAACTAAAGATAGACTGAGAAAGGGATTCAACCAGTACTAACGCCAACCCAAAGGGAGAAAAGGATTCATTAAGCCAAAAGCATCTCAATCACAACAAAAGCAGACAATCCAAAACTTTCATCATTCTTCATGCTCAGTCTCTCTCAGGCACTGGGCGAAGCCTTCTTAACACCTTGGCATTGCACTAACCTGATAGCAACATGATGCCATCATCAGTACTGCAATATATATATATGGCAGACTGAACCCTCACAGACAAGCCGCTCAAGAAAGTTTTAACAAACTGAAATCTCTACTGGAACTAAACAATACTTAGACATTATAATCCTAGTTACCAATTTGGGTGTTTTGAACCAAATCCAGCCAGATCCTGATTTCCTATAACCTTTTGGTTTGCCCAGTTGAATCCAGACTTTTAAATTCCCATGGACACTTTACCAATTTATTTTTTAAAATTGCAGATTTCCAAAAAAAAATTGACCTTCCGAACAAATCAAATTTTTCAAGTTATTGGTACCACTGTCAGCATGAAGTCATAAATTATTTTTAAAAACCTCACTGGGAGACCAACCAAACCACCTACACCTGTTTACCCTCATCCCTGTAAATTTGTGTTGTATCTTACAAATCAACATCCCACAATGCTACCATCTTTTTTTTTCGCTTTCTATCTTTTCAAAATTGAAGATAACAATGAGGAAAAATGTACAATAGTAATTGCAATGGATCAATCTAACTAAGAAATAGATCATCAAGTACAATGAATGGAGCTCAATTGATAAAATCATTAGGGCTTCCATAGATGAACTCCATGATTACACCACTAGTAGACATGATAATGTGTTTAAAACTAACTAAAATACAAATCCAACTCGCAAGGCGTTGTAACAGAAATCCGTTTCTGTAACCGCTTTGTACAATCTTATATCTTATCAATACAGATGATTAAATTTTACCTAGCACAGTTCTCAAATACAATGAGTGAACCTCAACTGGTAAAAGCAAATTGAGGCTTCCAAAGATGAGCTTGAGGATCAAATCACTAGGAGACATTATAAGGTGTTTGAAGTTAATTAAAATACCTCATCCAACTCAGAAGACATGGTAACTGAAATCCATTTTTGCAGCAATTTTGTAATGCCTTACATCTTATCAATATAGACAACTAAATTTAACCTAGCCTGATCATCAAATGCAATAAGAGGATTTCAATTGGTAAAAGCATTAAGGCTTCTAGAGATAATCTCCATGGCCAAATCACCAGAAGATATGATAAGGCGTTTGAAATTAAGTCAAATACCACATCCAATTCACGAGGCGTGGCAACAGAAAGCCGTGTCTGCAGCCGTTTTCTACTACCTTATATTTTATCAATACAGATGACTAAATTTCACCTAGCCGGATCGTCAAATGCGAGAAGCGGAGCTAAAATGGTAAAAGTGCTGGTGCTTCCAAATATGAGTTCCATGGTCAAATCACCAGGAGACGTGATAAGCCATTGAAATTGAGTGAAATGCCACATCTAACTCACAAGGCGTTTTGGAGAGTCTCGGTAAACCTAACGAAAGAGAAAACGAAGCCGCATCTAGCCATATTGGTACCAACAGAGCACCAAGGCAATTTATGAGTAATTCAATCTAATCAAAAAGAAAAGAAAAACGCACGCCTTAATGTATACTGAGATTCAGGGCAGAGTGCATACCGTCTCCATTCATGAAGAATGAAACCCCTTCCTGCATTCCGGTCAGGAGGAAGAATTGACCGTCAGAGGGCATGCTGCACCATAGACATCAAAGGGAGTCTGCTTCCCCATTGAGCTCACTGGAGGTTGCTTGGGGCGAGTAATCCAGAGTGTTGGGATTCGTACCCCTCGCCGAACAACACGGGAGAGAACGGCCAACTGCTGTTGCAACAGATCATCCTCGTCCTCGGAAATGTTTGCGTAGACAATTGTGGAGGAGGAGTGGCCCCATCTACAAGATCCCCGTCGTCGAAGGTGCCATTATCGGAGTTTGGTAAAGATCGTCGGCAAAGGTGAGTCGAATTCCTGAGAAGGCAAGCGAGGGTCGTAGCCCAGGTAGCCATCACCGTCGAAGGGGCGTCCTGTAAGATCCTCTATTGATCCCGATCCTGATCCTCCTCCCCTCCTCCTGCCTCCCCACCCCCGCTCCTCCTGGGTATGAATCCTCAAACGCCCTGACATTTCCAGATCAATTCCTAGATTCAGATTCGATCTAACTGCTGCCTGGCTTGATTACACCTTCACTCCAACCGGATCCAACAGATTCAAATACAACTCAAACCACTACCACGGCGATTCTCTTATCTGCCCTCTTTTACCTCGCATGCGAGGCCATCGCAAAAACTTTAAGCAAATAGTGCGTAAAACAGCTGTTTCTATACCAGAGTTATGCCGGAGGTCACATGCTCTTCGATTAATAGAGAGGGCGCTAATCGAATTGGTATCGTTAAGATGCAATTCCCCGAAAAGGGAAGGGACTCTTTTTATGAAAAAAAAATATGTGGCTACGCAGATAAAGAATATTTTCATTATATAAGTCAATGACAGTGATAATAAGTTTCCACAATTCATATCATAAGTTTGTATAGTGTATTAATTTTTTTTATAATCTATTTTATTCAAGATAAATTTTATATAGATTATTTGTACGAGGAAATTGGTGTAATAATGGTATATTTTTTATAATAAAGTTATGAAAATTTTGTGTAATTTGTTTATGTATAAAATTAATTCAAATGTTTGTTTCTATTTATATTTTTTAAAAAAACAAATATAATTCTTATCATTAAGTAATAGAAAAATAATTATAAGTAAGATTCATGTAAAAACAAATTTAATGCTTATTCTAAAGCAATAGAAAAATAATCTTTTTTACTTTCTTTGGGTAATATTTTATCAAATAATTCTCAAAATTTATATTCTCAAAATCAAGAAGTTTCCTTCTACTTTCACAATTAAAGGTAGACTATAAATTCAAAATCATTTCAAATTGAGATATATTAATTAGATTTCTAGAGATTATTTGTAGATATTTTTTTAAATGGTCCTTCTCTTGTTTATATGAGATTGCATACATATTTTTCTCTTGTGTGCATATTTTTGGAATGAGAATGTAAGGGGATATTTGTAGACTTAACGATCTTCAAATTCTTGACATCGTTGTAAATGTGAGTCCCTCACAATCTATGTTTCTAATGTCTATTGTTGATCTATTTGTAATTAGATCTTGTACTTTTTGTATATTTTTAGTGCCCAAGTCATTTGTAGGAGAATTTGTCATTTGTCAATATGTGTGGTTGAAGCAATTGTAACCAATTTTTTTAGAGGGTTCTAGTCTATCTCTTTGGATGGTCGAATAAGGAATTGATGATAAAAGTTATTGCTTTTTCAATTTATTGTTTTTGTATGGTACCACAAAGTATGAGTCTCAAATATATTATGAAATTTAATAGTGATTTGGAACCAACTTCAACATACCACATAAATACATTAAGAAGACATTTTGGAGGGTTCTATATAAAGTTGTAATTTGGATGAGGTTTTTTTTTATTTGGAATATTAGAGGTGATTTAGAATAACAAAAATTATACATAAAGAAGTTATTCAGGTGTTTTTTGTTTTTTTTTTAAGATTGGTTGAAAGTGCTTTGGAGTCAACTCTATGAATTTTTTTTGCATCTGAGAGCACTTTCAACCAACTTCATGGATTGTGGAAAACTCATGTCTACTATTTTTTAGGGTTCTTAGTTCATCTCTTCAAATATTATGCTTTACTGAAAAATATACAATACAATATTTGGTTGTGCTTCATCATTTTTAAGAATTAGATTTTATTTAATGTAGCAAAAAAAGAATGTGTAAAGATATTATTTGGTTTTGTTATGCCATCTAGGAGGGTTGGGTATGTTGTATGATACCAAAAAAAGATGCATTAAGAAGCCATTTACAGGTTCTTCAAGAGTTAGGAAACATTATTCTTATAAATAGTGTTGATCATGAAAGCTTGTGCTTCTCCCGAACAGCCTTATGGGAATTTCAGTGAGTGGGGGTCTGCTTGCACCTCACTGAATAACCTCTGAGATTTTTACAAAATTTGTCTCTTCCTTGTCTTTTGGTGAAAAGGGGAAGAGAAATGCAGAAAAGAAACTAAGGCGATGCGCCACAAATTTTTTAGAACATTTCAAACCCTAGCATACTCTTATTTTTTATGGAGTGGACACAAAATGCCACAAACCCTTCATTGTTGGAAAGATAACGAACAACTAAGGCCCATTGGAGCACAAAGCAGTCATTTAGATCTCCCCGCGGGAAGCACCCATTAAGGTCCGACAGAAATAAGAAACCCAATACTAAAAGAAATACTTTGGATCTTTACAGAACCATCTTGCTCTCACAACATAATATGAAAGTTAGCAAAATCTTTGTAGAAAAATGAGAGAGTATTACAAACATGATTCAATTTTTGAAAGACAACACTATTCAAACATAGAAGCTAATGGCATAAAAAGCATTTGTCAAGGCTATACTTGAATTAGTTAGCACAGAGCATTCAACATACATAAAATAGAGAAAGAAAGCATGTGACAGAGGCTAAAGATGCACAATCTCATATATTTCTCTCTATTATTACTTGTTCTTGCAAAAGTAACACAAATGCAAAGGTTGGATACCAATTTGAGCAAATTGTCTTGATAATATTTTAACATGCCATAGAGCAAAACAAAAGCTCTGTAAAAATCTTTCCTATTTCTCCCCTGTTTTAATTCTTCTAACAAATAAAAACCTTATGTCCTAACGATTATGCTTAACAAGCCACTAAAATCTCCTTTTATAGGGCTAGAAAGATGCGTCAACACTGCGGCTGATAGAGATGAACCCTTAACAGGTGTCCTCGTCTGGTACTTCACAATCCGATCAAGGATCTGATTTGATCATGTCAATCTTCGCTAATAAAAATTGAGTTGCTTCAATAATGGCTCTAGATGTTGCGGAGGCTTTGCGAATATATTGTTGTCAGAGGAGGATATAAAGTCATAACTACTTGAAAAAATTGAATTCAATTAGTTGTAAGTAATAATGGCGTCACCCTAAAGAGACTAATTTTGAAGGTGTAAGATCCACTGTGTTGCCCAAAAAACTCCACCAAAGAAATAATATGCCCGCGGAAGAAACAACCCAAGTGCCCAACAAAAAGTGAGTGACATGGCACATTGGCAAGTGATTTTCAAGTTCACAAGAGCAGCTTGTGGAAAATTCTTGTGACACAGCCATGTGTTTTGTTTTGGGCCCGAAAGGAAAGCAATATGAAAAAGTTGCACAGCCACTACGTGGCACATTGTTCACCTTTTTGCAGGAGTAACTATAACCTTTGGGATGAGGTGTCATAAAAATGCACAAAAAAAAACAAGAGCCAAAAAGAAGAGAATTGCAAGGACCAAATCCAAAAGAGAATATACTTAGACCAAAATTGCTCCACAATTTTTGGCGACTCACAGGGGGCCTTCGCTTGCGGAGGCATGAACCCAGATAAAAATACATAGCATAAAAATGGAAATGAATCCTCAAAGTTTGAGGAAAGCAGCATGCAAGGATTACCAATCTTCATTGGAAGGTAGAGCAAGTGTGTGCAATGTTTCATAGGTCTGGTCGAGATCGAAGACCTCTTTGAAGGAAACTCTGCCCCATTCTGTTGAAGCAACTTTGATGTGGTAGTAAAGTTAGGATGAAGGGAGAAGTTCCTTTTCAATATCTTTGGCTAAAGGCGAGGAGCTCAAATCTTGGAGAGCTAAGAAATCCTGTTGTTTGAGTCTGATGGCCTCCTTGATTCGTTCTTCTATAAGCATCCTCTATCTAGCGAGAATAGGGAGGGTAATCCCAATCAAATTAGAACCTCGAAGTCTTCCTTTATTTCTTTGACCTTCTTAGTGCCAATTGACAAGCTCTACTTTTTTGGGCAACCTGGTTATAGTTGATGATTTTATTTTCTTTTCTTGCAGTTGCCCTTTGATATGGAATTCCAACACCTTTTAAAGCTTCCTTGGTTGCCTTGTATAATTTGACGATCAAGTTGCTTGACTCTTCAAAACGGGGGGTGTTTGTACGCAGAATTTGGTCAATTGTTGAACCAACCTTCGTGTCCAACTCTTGTGGATCTATCAAGAATCTCAAGGCCAGTTTTAGAGCAGCTACCCCAACCATGATTCTTTCCCAATGGGAAGACAACAATTTCTAGAGTATCAAGCAAAGCTCAAATCTTTGTGCCATAGCTAATTGGGACTCCTTAGCCTTTACATCTTCCTTCAATCAATTTATCTCATGGAGGGCGCTCGAAAGCTCTGAGCGTAACTTATTTGCATCTCCATTGTGAGTCTGTAGAATAGACTTGATGTCTTATTTCTCCTGTATCTTCCTATTAGTTTCCACCTAGGCTTTTTAAAGACTTTTAGATGCCTGAGATCAGGCATTAGCCAAATTTTCCTACATATTATCTCTTTCTTTTCCCATCTCTTGTAGCTCTCTTTACAACTCTACACATATACTATTTTATCGACCTGTTATATCATTGGACCCTTTCAACTTCCATTAATATTCCTGAGTGACTTCTTCCATTTGGGTCTTCACATTTTTTGTAGTTTTGTGCTCAGCTTTGACCTCACACTCCAATCTTTGCACTTTGGCACAAAGTTGATCCCTTTCATTCTGACTCTCCTCAAGTGACTTAGTCGCTTCTCCCTACTAATCTTGCACCTATCTCAATCAGGTCATGTCCATATCTTTTACCCTAATCTCCACTTGTAATATGTCCACCAAGGCCTTCACATTTATTAACTCTGCTTCATGCTTTTTCAATCTCTTATCCAACTTCTCGTAGTCAGTGTATACCACTTTCTACGTTGCTTTAGCAAGGCCTATTTTATCACACAGGAGTGCTTCGCTCAGGTTGAGACCCGCATTTTGGATCTTATAATATTCATAATACATTTCTCCCTTCGTTTTGGATACTAGCGACCTCATAGCCGAGATCATCAAAGAATTTTGCTCTTCATCGAAACAAGTTTCTAGCTTTTGGGTGGTTGGGTTTGCCACGACCTTTGCCCACAACTTCTATTTTCTTTCTTGTTGAGCCTGCCCAGTCAGCTCCATCTGGGTCCAAAGGTTCTATAGGGAATCAATACTTTGTGCGGCAACAAAGACACCTGCAGGGAGGTCATAGAGGGTAACAGTAGGTTTGCTTTCGGTCAACTAAGTTTGGGGGGAAGCAAAAGGAAGCTCTATTGGTAAAAAATTCAGCATGCCATGTATGAACTGAGAGGAAAAAGGAGTGCTCATTAGGGTAAATGGTCCTGTTGGTGAGAATAGAGGCATATGCCTAGAAGTAGGCAAAGGTAATGAGACCTGTAGCATGGGTGGTTCAATGTTTACAACATGTGCCTTATATAAAGCGATCAAAGTGTCAATTGTGGTTGCGAAAAAAGACATACATTCAATGCACAAGGTTTCCATATGAGGCTCACTATCAAATATAGTCGGGTGTATGTTAAGGATAAGCAAATCAGAATCAGTGGATAGGGGAATCTATTCTGCAGATGAAGGGACAGTACCCACTAATGATGTAGTGGAAGAAATAATAGTGAGTGCAAAACTTACCTAAATTGTGGGGGCCAAAGACACTTGTAGAGAAAAGTCCACATCTTCTTTTGCTTTGTCTAAGGAGCCTTGCCCGCCTAGGTCTTGGTTTCTCCTTCTCTTCATAAGGGGCACACTAGTTGCTTCAGACTCTCTGGCAACTAACCCCGAGGAACTTTGGGCTTTTGGAACTACAAAATATTTTCTTCAGGACTGTCAGGTCCATTTACTCTTTGTCAGAATGCTAGCGGAAGATGAGATCTGTCACTCCTTGTGTTGTGATGCCTTTTCCTTCCCATTTCTCGCTTCATCTGCTTGAAGTGGTGGATCGAAACCTAGTGCATGCTCCTGTTCAGGCCCTCGATCAGACCCTAGTTCATAATCGAATCCATCCTCCTTATCATAAATCTCATTGAAGCACTTGTTTATTTTAACAACTCTATATAAGGGGCCTAGCTGCTTGATTTCCTGTCGGTACCTCGAAAAACTAGTCGCTTTTCTTTCCAACCACCCCATATTCTTTAACTGTGTCTTGAGAGACTTGTCCATGAGGATACTTTGTTAGTATTTAGCCACAACTGTGTAGAAGGCAAGCCATAGGGGTTGCACAAATGGTATGAAAGCTAGGTCAACATAGACCTCTACCCTCTCCTTAGTTGAGTTTCTCCTATCCTTCCAATATGGCCACTTTTCATGTTTGAATGATAGATGCCCATCTAGATTGTATTTCCATTTGTTGAAAATGAGAACTAAGTCGAGATATGCCAACTTATTGGTCAAAACCTCTTGTTCTTCCTTTCTTACGAGCATTACTTGGATTTTGGTGATAGTGAGGGGAATCGATTGAATCTGATTCTTGTGTCTCTTGGCACCATAAGAATTATTTATAATTGTTACTTGATAGCATACCTTTAGGGAAAGCATCATGTTTGTAACAAATTTTGGTAGTCTAAAGGGCTCCTCTATAAACCTATGGCATCTAATAAAATTAAAATCAACTCCCATAAAATAATCTAGTGGGGTTTGGTGATTCTTTATCCATTCTAAACCCTCTGGAGAAAAACCTAAGCAAAGGCCATTGAGATAAATCTTGAAGCACGAATTACAAGAAATAGTAAAAAATAATCCCATTTGCTGACTGAAACTGGCTTAAATAACCCTGATGCATTGAAAATACTATGTAGCAAATGACTACTGAAGAACCTAGGGTTTTGACATAAAATCAAATGTACCATAAAAGAGGAGTACTTGAACTTAAAAGAATGGTTATATCCACTCAATTGCTTAAGCATTTTGTCTGCAATTGCTTCAGTGAAATTGATTCCCTTCTTACTCTTTTATTTCTTCAACATGAAAGCCGTGCCTATTTGGTATTTGAGAACCTCATTGTCCCTTTCCAAGCCATATACGAAAGCTAGCATTGAAAAGATGACCTGTAAGTCTGAATAAAATTGGTTAAAAGCCAAAGGGAAGATAGTTTCTCCATTGTTAGGTTCCTCCTTCATTTCATCCCTATAGAATTTCAACTTATCTCTCTTGTTTCCCAAAAATCTTCCATGTTTCTTCGTGAGAATTTCTTGCCTATCATGTTTGAAGGAATACATAGCATATCCCTGATAGTTGTCGCATTGATGGTTATTTTTAGCTTGTCACCATTAATAACCTCAGTGCCTTCGTCCAGCTTCTTTGTACATACGTTTATCAGCTCTGGGTACGGATGTGTGGAGGTCAACATGTATTGTGGTAGACCAAAATGCCAGAGTTTCACTCTAAGGCCTTCATTCGGCCTTCTAGCAATCATTCTCTTTAATTCCCCTTCTTAGAGGCCTTTAGGGTTTGTGTGCAGCTTGGGGTGGAAGATATTATCTACAAATTCCTTGATTGCCTCATTTTTTATGGGGTTGCTTGGATTTATGATTTTGGTATGAGGAAAACTTTATTCCTGTGGTGTCAGAGCATTGACATAAGAGAGATCTCCAAATATGTTAACATAGCCTGGTTTAGAAAATGAGATTTTAGTGTTTTGGTCGAAAGATGACACCTCAAATATTTTTGTGTTTTTGAAAGAATTTTGTAGACTCAATCCTTAGAGAAGATTTCACTCAAGGGTTTACACTTAGAAATTTTTTTGCTTTTGGCTCATTCAATTTTCAAACGTACATGCAATAAATGCATTGTTGTTATTGATAGCTCTTTAAGTGTTTCCAACAAGGCAATACATTTGGAGTGGGGGCCCGTACTTCTTAGAAATGTCAACTTCAATGTAGGAATGAAATTAGTACATTCCTTATGCCGACCTTGGAGAAACATAACCTAGAGCAAGGGGAAGAATGTTTAGAAAAGATGTTAGTATTAATTAAGAAGGAGGTGGCTTTAAAAAACATCTTTTTACATGAGTGAGTTAGCTGGTGTTTATGAAGGTGACGAACACATGGCAACAGGTCATATATACGAGCATTAATTTCTAGCGCCTCAATTATTTCTTTAAGGCTTCACAAAATTTCTTTCCTACAATCTTCCTTTCAATCCTTACCACCAACTTACATTTTTTGTCATCATTCAACGAGAAAGAATTTTCATTCATAGGATTTTTCAATAAACATTTTTCTTTAAATAGTATGCCCATCTTGCGAGAATAGTCATTAAGTTTGCGTTAAATTGGCAAGTCTCTTCTATTGTGATTTTTGAGTTTGGTAAATTTTATGTTGCATCATGAGTAGTCTAGGCACTTCGATTAGGCTTTGGAGCCAAAAACTACAAGGCTCCTTTATCAGGGAGGTTAGAAATGATAGGCTCAAATGCCTTCTGCAGATGAAGAGTCGCCTGATTATCATTGCATTCAAATGGATTATGGGGAGGGACTGTGTCAAGGACCTAAACCATCCATGCTGCAATACCAATATTATCTCTTGGTTTGTGGCCTCTTTGTTGGACCTAGACATCGCCAAATCGTGGATAATCGAACTCTGCTAGGCAATGTTCAATCCGATGTATCTAGATGAACTAGATGAAATTGTTTAGGTGGTTGTCCCTCGGTGTTGGTATTCCCTTTGCAATGAACCTGCGCAGACATGTCGACAATGCGGAGGTGGTGGCATGGTTTCCCTTTCTTTTTGATTTATGAACCATGGACCTTGAGCACCACTGCTAGAGATCCAAACCTACGGCTTCCTTCCTGCTAAAGATAAACAATTTGGAGTTGATTAATAGCGTTGAATGGATCACCTCTTTCAAGAACCTACTTTATAGCCCTGGTGTGAAGGATTGATGTCTGTGCAGTGTTTGTGCACCTGTGTGATGAAAACCATGTTGTTTTCCTGAGAACACAAAAGAATCCTATGTTTTACATTGTTGCTATTCTAGAGGTCAAATTCCCATGCTTTTATTGCCTTCGATTTTGGCTTGTAATGATGAACATATTTTTAGCTTTTTTGAGGGAGAAGATTTTCAAGCTTCGTTCTAAGCTCTACACTCAACTACTAGGCCTCGACAACCATACTATATGTAAATATTTCTCATCAATATAATGTAGTTCTTTCGTTTCAACTCTTGTTTTATTCAAAAAAATGCTTATTTACAAAAAAAATAAAAATTGATACGCACGATAGAGAATTTATATTGAAAAAAAGAGGATTACAAGCATCTGCAACGCAGGAATGACCATCCACCACCACCGTCGGGCAAAATGACAGTCTAACCTAGACTCGAACCGAGATTTCCCCAAACCCGAACATACAACAGCAACTACCCGAAAAAACTTGAGGACAGAGACGAGGGTTCACAGACCTAACCACAGCCCACTTGAAACAAGGCAGCCAAAAAGGTGCAGAAGACCACCAGCAAACGACTATTGAAGATTTTAGACACATCGCCACCCTTATATGAAACCATTGACCTCCGCAAAATAGACAAAGCCCTCCAACCAGTCAATTCCTTCCGCCGGCACCAACTTTAATTTGCGTTTTAAGAACTCCACGGCCACGTCCGCAAGCTTCCTGTGGCGAGACAAAGCTGGCCCTTTGAGATCAAGGAGGAAGGGATACACCTTGACTGCTTCCTCTGTGTGCCATAAGAGAGGCAAATCAGCCGGGCGCGGGATACCTTTACCCAAAAGGGCCGCCTTCAACGTATCTTCCAGGCCACCGAGTAAATCCATGCGGAACAAACGCTCCAACAGCTCCCGAGCTAGCTTCTTCGGAATTTCCAAATCCAATAACACTGCGAGAAAACACGAGGAAATGTGAGCATTGTCTCTGGCATATTCCCTTCGTTGCAAGTGTTCATTTCCCAGAATCATCTTAACCGCAACCAGCAACACCGGATCATCCTCTAGCAAAATGCGTTTCAGTCTTTGATCAGTGATTTCCCTGAAAGCAATTTGTCTTTCCGTGGCAACCAGAGAGACCGGCGTGTCAACACCGAAGCATTCCAAACCATCCAAAGAAATGTGAATGGTGAATTTCAATTTTTTCGACCCCTCCATGAGAACAGCTACACCCTGCACAAAGAGAAAACAAAACCAGAATGCAAAAACCAAGTACCGAAATGTATTTAACGGATCCAAAAATAAACCCGTGAGAATCCGCTTGGCCATCGCACAAATGCCGAAATCATGAAAGGACGATCTTCGCATCCTTGCAATGAAGAATGTCTACGGACGCCGTCCGAACACCTTATAACTATAAACGCTTCAAGTGAGGTGAACCTCCACCCGGCTAAACCATAGTCTTGTCGATGGATGTCGTACGCTACGTGTTCCAGAGTGGAAGACTTGAAAACTAAGCCAATCCTGCTTTCTGACGATCATTAAAACCCCGCATTAAACTAGCCGTTTTCATTCAGAAGGCCAACATTCCTATTTGTGAACTAAGGATATCCGAGATGTGACGTGGATGTGTCGCCTCAATATTCTCTCCCACCGACCCAAAGCCAACTCACACACCCCCAGTATTGGGTGTCAAAGGAGAGGCTGGGAGGGAAGGACCCACCCATCCTTCCACTATTTACAAAAAAAATACATATGGTACATAAAGTGAATTTTTCCTAATGAACTGTGAGAATTTAATTAATTTTTTTTAGATGAATACCGTTATTGGTATTCCTAAAAAAGTTTCATCCATATCTTCTAGTTTATATGCATTACTAGCTTTGCATCTATAAATGTGGAAGGGACCCTTCCACAGAGAATCAAATTTGGCATGTTGCCCTAGTTTCGCAGCTCGTTCATCAAATTTTAGCACAAGACTCCCCTCCCTAAAACCTAGGTCAAAGGCCTTCTTATCAAACCATCACTTGACTATCAACTAACGTTTAATCATGAGTTGAACGCCTTTTCTCTTTTTTCTTTGAGGTCTAATAGCTCAACAAGCCTTACTTCCATCTAACTGTTTTCTTCAACCTCTAAGGATTTTAGCAATTGCAGTGTCAAGATCTCCATCGAAATAGGTAGGACTACTTCCTTCCCATACACCAACTCATAGGGAGAGGATTTTAAAATTTTATTAGGAGTAATACGGTCTACCCATAAGGTTGCTCGTAAATGCATGTACCATTCCTTTTGATGCTTTGACCCAATACGCTTTATTAGCTTGATCAGGTTTTTATCGGTGGATTCTGCCAGTCCATTCCCTTGTGAGTAATAGTTCGAAAAAGCCTTGAGGTATACCCCATGCTTGAGAGAGAATTTTGTCATCCCATAACCCACAAAGGTTTGTGCATTGTCTGAGATGATAGTCTTTGGAGAACCAAACCTTTCCACCAATTCCTTAAAAAAGTTGACAAATTTTGCTTCTATAGCATTCTTCAGAGGAATTGTCTCCATCCCCCTTGTAAATTAATCATTCATCATGAGAATCCATTTATGTCTCGAGTTAGATATGGGATTTATCATCTTGTGAAATCCAAACCCCACTGTGCGAAGGGCTCTTCAATCACAATCGGGCTCAATGGCATGGCAGAGTTCTTTTGCTTGCCAACAAAATATTGGCATTGAGTGCACTTTCTCACTAGATGGTGAGCTCCAAAGAACAACGTGGGCCAGAAGTAGCTTGATCGCATGATTTTTAGGGTGGTGGTCAGCCTCCTCTTCTACCTTAGGGTCGAGCTCTTGTGAGAGATATTCACATAGGCCTCTTCCTTGGACCAACATTATTGGTCGAATATCAACATCATACTCCAGGATCTTAATGATCCAGTTTTCCCTTTTCTCAATTATTTCACCTTTTGTGATGTATTCCCTCACACCGAGATGGGTGACGAGGACAATAATTTTATTGGCTAAGACCAAATATTGAAACATTTTAAGTCTTTTGACAATGGAAAAGGCCTACTTTCTACAAAATTATATATGGTTTCATACCCTTTTAGGGTTCGGGAGTGAAAAGCGATGGGATGGTCCCCACTTCCTTCCTCATCCTTTTGCATGAGCATAGAGGCTATGTTATGTCGGCCGTTGTAAACATATAGTAGGAAGTCTTTTGAAAAGTCTAGGTTTGCTAACACCAGAGTTGTGGAGATGGCTACCTTAATCCTTTTGAAGGTGAGTTTTCCTTCTTGGGTCCATTTGAATGCTAAGCCTTTCTTTAGCACCATCATGATAGGTCTTGCAATGCATGTGAAATATGAAATAAATCAATTGATGAAGTTAATTTTCCACAAGAAAGACTATAACCCCTTATGATTAATAGGTAGTAGTAATTATGTTATAGCCTTCACCCTTTCAGGGTCTATGGCTATCCCTTCTTTAGATACCACGAAGCCAAGCAATTTGCCTTGCAAAAATTTGAATACACATTTCTTGGGATTTAGAGAAATCCCAAACATTTGGCACTTCTCGAAAACCACAAATGATCAAAATGATCATCTTTCAATTTTGAAAATAAGGTTCAGTCATCTAGATATATCAGGATGATCTTGTTGATCAGTCCCTTAAAAGCGACGTCTATCGCACATTGAAAGGTGGCACCCGCATTAGAGAGGTTTAAGGGCATTTTTGCATATGTGAACGTCTTCCACTTAGTGGCGAACATCATTTTATGTTGATCCTCCTACTTCACGTAGACTTGGTTGTAACCCAAAAAACTATCAAGAAATGAAAACATTCCTGACCCTTTTTTTTGACCACCTGTCCTCGGATCTGGCTTACAACCAACTCAAAATTTTTGAATACATGTATACTTTTTTACTCCCATTTGCTCCACAAGAGTTAAATCATGAACCGGTCCTTCATATTATGCACCGTTGTTTGAACAAGACAACTGGAAGTGGAAAGCTTTGAGTGTCTCCAACCCAGTTGGAGATACAAGTCAAATGTTGGCTCTAGAACTAGCCTTGCACTTGGCGCCATAAAAATGCAATTCCCATAAGTTGTCAAATTCGCTTGGTTTCTCTTGCTTCTTTACCAATTTTGGGAGGGTCTAGTCCTCATCAAAGATTACATAAGTACCCATACCAATAGCATGAAAGTTCCTGAAAGGGTCAAAATCAATAAACTAATTGAGTAGGACTTCTTCTTTGGGGATTCAATCACTTATGGCCTCTTCTTCTTTCAACATCTCTACACAATACATCTCCTTCTTGGAAAAGGAGGTATGTGATGCTTCAAAACTCAGCACTACATCCTATGTGATGTGTTTAGGATGTAAAGGTTCAAAGAGTATCTTCATCTTTTCTCCATTCTTGGTTTGTAATATTAAGTGAGACCAATCAAGCGCCAGGTATCCACCAAGCTTTTTCATGAAATCCCTTGATAGGCACATTCTGAAGATAGGGGGAATGCCAATTATGACCACTTCTTGCATGATGGTTTGGCTTAGATAGGAAAATAATGTCAAAGAGAGGTCTTTAACGTGACTGATGGTGGGGACCTCCTTTCCATCTAGCTGCATAATTCCCTTGTCGAGGGGCTCATATTTCAAGTTTAGAGCATCGACTGCTATCTTGGGCATGACTATAGTATTGGCCCTTGAATCTATCATATTATTGTGCAATAACTTATCCTATGATAAGTGTCAAGAGGAAGGGAGTGGGTTTTGGCTTACCTCTTTCACGTTTGCTTTGTTTTTCGTATTCACATATGTTGTAGCTCCTGAGGATTAGGGGTCTGACGTGGGCCTTTTGCCTTTATCTTGATTGTGCAACGAGATTGTATTCACCCACAAAAATTTCCCTTCATTATTCAATGCCCCTTGAAGCAAGGTCTTTTGCTTTGGTATTGATAGGACGTCTCATAGGGATACATTGATGAGAGCTTTATTTAATTGTTCCACCACATTGAGTGTTTTGATTGACAAGGGATTTGGTTTAAATGGGGGCACTTCCCTTGTATTTGGAAAAGTCTAGTCAGTCATTGGTGGGTTTGGGCCCCTATCCATGTCTTTTGGAAGAATCGGTCACGCCTACGACTACTGAGTTTGTTGTATCTATAGTTATGGTCATTGTAGCTACGGTTATTAGGGAGTTTGTTGCACATATTCCTTGGTAAGTATTCTTTTCGATCAAGTATTGTAATCCAACTGTACCTACAGGGCATTGGTTTTTAGAACATCATTCGTGAATATTGAATCTTCCTCCTCCATCCAAGAGAAAAGTGCTTGGTCAAGGGAGATGTCTAGTTCCTGTTCCAAGGACATACCTCGTGTCTATGCATTGAACTGGGCATTCTTAATTTTGGGAGACTAATAGTCCTCAGTATCTAAAAATATGCCATGCTCCTTTATTTTGCTATCTTTTGTTGAAGATTACCCCTTGGACAATTTTAGGGTGTGTGAGCATCATTGGATGGGAAGCACCATATGTTCATATCCTCTACCAAAATATTATGACCTAGGACCAAATCCTTATTCGAGCTATTATTGATGGTCTAGAGCGGTGTGGTGATTAGGACTATCTAGCCCGTAGATGCATGTTATTGATTGCCTCCTCTTGGAACTCCATGGTATGTGTTATGCTAATAAGGTGGCCTCCCTCAATAATTTTGTGTGGGGGGCTTTGGAGTTGTTTCCTGTTGATGTCAAATAATGACTAGCTCATATGTGAAGGTCCTCATTAGATTCTTCGTGTCATTAACATTTGATACCAATGAAGAGGAGCATGATGTGCTTGGTTGTGCATTTGGGTACACGTACATTGAAGGTGGTGGAGTGGCCAATGTGATAGGGAGTGAAGTAGGGGTGCTAGGGGTTACCTCTTACTAGATTCCACCAAAGATCTCTGCAAACATTTCCATCGGTGGCTATGGTGGAAGTTTCCCTGGGTCTATTAGACTGTTCTTCACTCACATTGCAAGATCATATGTGTCAAGTAAGGTGTCACCTCCAAGTGATGATACGATGACTATGATATATGAATTGAAATCCTTTAGATAGAACATGAATGTCATGGCCCCTGAGGCTTGGCTATTATAGGAATACTTTGCCAAGTTTTATGGAACCTACTGTTGAAGTCAGTCATAGCCTCCCTTGAGGCTCTCTTTATTGTGATCAATTGTTGCAATAAGGATGAGTGGTCTCCCTTCTTTGAAAAATGATGAAAGAGATTTTCTCTAAGGTCATTCCAAAAATGGATGGTATTTGGAGCCAGGGATCTATACCAGTCTTGAGCCTTCCCTTTGAAAGATGTAGTTAACAATCTAAGGGCAACGTTTTACTTTGTGATGTTGTGGACCTTTCAAACCTCTGCTATGTCCTAGAGGTGTTTGAAATGTGTTTTAAAATATTTCCTAGTGAACTTCAAAATTGCTTTGAGGGCATTGGAAAACTGTATGGGGGGCCACACATCTGGAGGTGTAGGTGGAACTAGCAGACTACCACTATCCCAAGTCACAAATTTTCTAAGAGTAGGAGCTTCTTGGAGATCCATCGAAAATAAACTCCTATGGACTAGGTAGACATGTATTCTAATTCGAAAGGTTTGGTCGTATGGAGGGGTAGATAAGGCTCTAGACTTTGAGCTAGCACTTCTTACCCTATTGCTTTTTGATAAGTGGTATGGAACCTGTGATTCGTCTTCTCCTAGGGGCTAAAGAGAGTAACTAAGAATATTGGAAATTTCCTCTAGAGGATGCTCTGGTTTGGACTCTAGGCATGAGATTACCAGCCTCTCCTCCTGATTTGACTTAAATGCCTCTTCTAGGCTAACTATCAAATTTTGTGATAGATCTTGGTCCCACCAGGTGTGCCAAAAAAATAACTATTGATTATGAAAGCTTGCACTTCTCTTGAACAACCTTATGGGAAATTCAGTGAGTGGGGGACCTTCTTGTGCCTCACTAAATAACCTTTGGGTTTTTTTATAGAAGTTGGATCTTCCTTGTGTTTTGGGGAAAAGGGGAAGAGAAATAAAGAAAAGAAACTAAGGCAATGTGCCATAAAGTTTTTAGAACATTTCAAACCCTAGAAGGATCTTATTTCTAATGGAATGGACATATAATTCCACAAAACCTTCATTGTTGGAAAGAGAACAAACAAATAAGGCCCATAAGAGCACAGAGCAATCATTCAGATCTCCTTGTGGGAAGCACCCATTAAGATCCGATACAAATAAGAAACCCAATACTAAAAGAAATACTTTGAATATTTATAGAACCATGTCACTCTCACAACATAATATGAAAAGCATAAACTTTGCAAAAAAATGAAAGAGTATTACAAACATGATTCAATTTTTGAAAGACAACACTATTCAAACATAGAAGCTAATGGCATAGAAAGCAATTACCAAGGGCATAGTTGAATCAGTTAACATAGAGCATTCATCATACATAAAATAGAGAAAGAAAGCATGTGACAAAGGCTAAAGATGCACAATCTCATATATTTCTCTCTACTATTACTTGTTCTTGCAAAAATAACACAAATGCAAAGGTTGGATACCAATCTGAGTAAATCATCTTGATAATATTTTAACATGTCATAGATAAAAACAAAAGCTCTGTAAAAATATTTCCTATTTCTCCCCTATTCTAATTCTTCTAACATACAAAAACCTTATTTCTTGATGACGATGCTTAAAAAGCCACTAAAATCTCCTTCTATAGGGCCAGAAAGATGTGTCAACACTACAGTTGATAGAGATGAACCCCTAACAAGTGTCCTCATCTAGTACTTTGCAATCCAATCAAGGATTTTATTTGATCACATCAATCTTTGCTAATAAAAGTTGAGTTGCTTCAATAATGGCTCTGGATGTTGCGGAAGCATTGCGAAGATATTATTGTCAGAGGAGGATTTAAAGTCATAACTGCTTGACAAAATCCAATCCAATCAACTATAAGTAATAATGGCACCGCCCCAAAGAGACTAATTCCTAAGGTGTAAGATCCACCGTGTTGCCCGACAAACTCCACCAAAGAAATAATATGCATGTGGGTGAAACAACCCGTATGACAAAAAGTGAGGGATGTGGCACGCTAGTAGGCGATTTTCAATTTTATGAGAGCAACTTGTGAAAATTCTCGCGACATAGACACATGTTCTATTTTGAACCAGAAAGGAAAGCAGTATGAAAAAGCCGTGCAACCACTACGTGGCGCATTGCCAGAGTAACGATAACCTTTGGGACGAGGTGCCATCAAAATACACAAAAAAAAGGAAAGAGCCAAAAAGAGGAGAACTGCAGGGACCAAATTCAAAAGAGAACATACTTAGAGAAAAATTACTCCACAAATAGCTTTCGTGACAAGCTTATAATCTATATGGAAAGCTAGGCATAAAATGGTGCCAATATTTAGTGCATAATATACAACAAAATAAGTTTGTTGGCAATCACTTCCCCAAGTGTACCTTTGACAAGTTTAGCTATAATTGACAATTTTTTATTTAGCATAACTTATTCTCCAATTCACAACAAAACCTTTCCCTTTAATTGTACATTTAAAAAATAATTTTGTTATACCCCTATTTTTCTCACCAATGTAACTTGTACTACTAGGGTCACCATTGATCTTAAAAAATATGTTGTGTTGCAAATAAATGTATGGATGAATAATTTGTATATATTATTCATTTTAGATAGGGTATTATTACTACATGACGTGAGGATTTCTCAATTTATCTATGTTTCCCTAACAATCTTATAATGCCTTGGAATCTTTCACAAAATACATTAGAAATCAAATAACAAATGAACATTTTTTAATAATACAAATACAACATCAACATGCCACATTGTACACCTACACACTCGAACTGTTGACACAACACAATGACACTCAAGCATGCAAAGCTAATGTAATGAGCATGATGACATAAGAAAAAGTCTTAACCTTATCAAGTGACATCACCATAATGACCATACGAGAGGATAGAGTTTCCTCCAACAACGTGTACTACACCATAATATTGTTGTCTCATGAACCTAAGGATTATAATGAGTGATACTATAAACATATAAGCACAAGGATTACCAACTCAAGAGGTACAATCAAGAGATCCAAGACATGAACCAATCAAGTTGTCAATTAGTCAATTTTTCATAAAGCCACAACTTTCAAGACAAAGGAGTGAATAAACTGTAAAGTACCTCAAACATCTCTAAACCAAGATGGTAGGTAGGTAAGGTAGACAATAGAGAGCAACTATCATTTAGAAACTTTTTTCTTAAAAAGTTCAAGAAGTTCCCACTATCTTGAGATTTCCCATGTTACTAATCCAAATCACCCCTATCAAGTCATTTTGTCCCTTTTTCCAATGTAAATTGTTGAGGCGATCATAGAATCAAGTGTCTTATCAAATCAAATTATCCTTATTAGAAATAGACAATTATAAATAATGTAATTATAGGCTATAATTGCACTTTTAAGCTAACTAAGGCATCATCTCTAGGCCTACAATCATGATTAACCCTCAACACTAGGTTTCAACCTCAAATAAAAAGATAATATCACACAACTAGAGGCAAGTGTAAGCTAGGACATTACAAGCATATAGTACACTAACACAAAATAAGGTGTATCTACCTTGATCCAAGCGTTATTTAGAAATAAGTTAAACCAAACATTTCCTGTATTTTATGGGTTTAATTTACCATGTCTAAATTTCACAATTTTTAATGATTAATTTTAAGCCAAAAAGTTATTCATTAGCCTTTTCCCATTTTCCTTCCTTGTGTCAAATAACATACATGAGGGCTCTTAACTTTGACTAAAAAGTCAAATGCAAAACATGAACTAATGATTCTAACCCTTAATCATCACAATATTCATAACATAGCATACAACTCATATCCCAACTCCAATTTAAAATCAAACAATATTTGCATGTATAATAATCAAGATAGACAAAGCACATGATTCCATTTTAATTTGCAATAACCTACCAAACCAAGTGACATAAGTTCAAAGAATATAACTCCATCCCAAATATAGATATGTTACAAAGGTTTGCATATTTTATTCATGGATTGTATACAAATTGAACCGCAAAGTGACAAAAGTCCTTAATTTTACATTTCTCAACAATGCAACAATGAAGGTCTTACAACATTGTTGGCAGGATATAAAGGGTTGTGAGGCACTTCATATGTCATTTGGATCATTTCTAGACCCATACATCCACTATATACCACTTAAATAGCCTTAAAACACCTCTAATATGCCTAAAGTGTAAAATATTATAGAGAAAATGGAAAGGCATTATGAAAAGGAATTAATAGGCTATATAAAAAAAGGAAAAGTGAGAGATAAAGAGTGTGAAAGAGTGTGGAATCATGTGGAATTATATGAAATAAATATATGCGAGAATAAGAAAGATGATGAGAAAGATTAAAGCAAGAGAAATTAATTATAAGATATGCATAAGCCATGAAAGTATATTAATATATGATCTAATGTGTGTATATATATTAACCCGTATAATTTATTACAATCTAATTTATAATCCTTGCATATCTAAGTTCTCCCCTTTTATTCCATCACACCATGGTTTACTACATATAACTGAATATTAAACCTTATACTTGCGTAAAGGTTTTTCTGTTAACGTTTGGTTCCATTGCAAGAACCCTGGTTGTTGTTGCATAAGAAGGGATATCATACCAAAGAAATAAATAAATATTAAAAAGATGATGAGAAGGAAAAAATAAATTAAAAATACATATGGTGAAAATATTTACTATGACAAAGTGTGGTAATACACAATAAGCACTAGCCCTCGAGGAACAAGGCACTAAAATGATGACATAGAGAAGGGAGGAGATCCAAAAAGACATGATTGCTAAGACAAATTAGGGATAACACTTGGGTAATAAAATGAGTCCCTTGGATAATAAAATGAATAAGGGATGTAAGACGAATAAAGTAGTAGAAAAAATGAGATGTGGAGAATAAATCAGAGGAAGAATAAAGAGAAAGAGAATGAATGAGTTAGAAAGAATGTTGGGAGATCACCAATTGGTAGAATTATTGAGGCCATAGTATAGGGACCCATAAAAGACGAAGAAGTGTCACAACCCTCCTTAGGATAATCATTCAATATATATATATATATATATATATAATCATCTTGGACAAGTTGATTTTATTCTCTTTATTTATTGTAGCAAAATTCTTCTAAAAAGTAAAAAAATATTTTGAGTTAGGTTATCAATTCAAATTTGCACAATTAGGAAACTTTGATAAGTCTCTTAAAGAAAGATAAAAATCAAGAAAATATTTAATTATTTCCAAATAAATATTGAAAGTACAATTGGAGAAGTTATATATATGCATATTTATATTCTTCTAATTAATTTAGTATATAAATGGGATAATAAAATTTTATTTATAAATTAGTACGATTAAAGGATACCCCTCTTGAAATTATAAAATAAAGGAAATGATTTCTAATGGAAGGGCATAAGGTAAATAAATGGGTATCATTGGGATACAAAAAGACATCTTACATTTCTACAAAACAAATGTAGAAATGCTAAGCTATGGGATTGGAAAACCAAGAGAACGTTGTTTGGCTTACTTGTGACCCCGGTGGTTCTATATGGGTGCGAAATTGGGGGCAGTAGCATGTCAGATCAGAAATGGAGGCAAGTGGAAAGAATTCAAAAGCATCTAATTGTTAGTAGCCTTAAGCTCAAAACCACGATACCTTATGAGATTTTACTAGCGGAGTCGGCACCTTTCCCTTGGAGGCTTTCGCGATGATTCGGTTACTAAGTTACCTACAAAAGGTTCAAAACATGGAGGACCATCGGTGGCCTAAGCTAATTGTAAAAGAAAAGTTGGATAGAAGAAGGAATACATGGATGAAACAAAACAAAAAATGGATGGAAAAGTGGGGTGTGAATATGCAAGATTGCCCAAGTACAAATGAAGAAATAAAAAAATATGTGAAACAAAAATTCAAAAATGCTTTATGGACAAAACAATCAGGGCGAAAAAAAGACTATTATATCAAAGAATTCAATCCCAAGGGGGACCATGATGAAAAGGCATATATAGGAGCAAATATTAAATGGAGAGCAAAGATGTTGATAGCTCAACTCCGAACTAGCTCACATCGTCTTAGATGTGAAACAGGCAGATGGATGGTTCCTAAAGAAGAGTGGGAAAAAAGAATATGTTGTTTTTGCGACATGGGATTAGTGGAGATAGAGTGGCACTTTGTTATGGAGTGCTCAACATACAAAGATATTCAGGTCACTTATGGGGACACCTTACAAGTGGATAACTTAAATACCTTGTTTGAGGAGGAAAGGTTGGTCAAATCAGCAAATTACATCATCAAAATTCACTGTCGTAGAGCTGACCTCGAGCGAAGATCTCAGGCTATTTAGGGTCTTCTCTTTTCGGTGGTGGTCTTGTGCTGTTCCTGGGTCCCATAGGCTGCTGTGGCCTCATGGACGTTATTAAAATATTTCATTTCATTTCATTTAATCTTCTTTATGGTGTAACTAATATTTTAGAATAGGAAATATTAGCAAGAATCGGAGAAGGTGTTGGAAAAGGAAGAACCCACGCCTACAAAGAATAACAAAAGAGAGGACAGTTATCCTAACTCCCTTTCGAAATCCATTATATAATCCACTAATTCACACCATAGCTAGCTATTCATCACGATTGTTACTGAGCTCTTGGAAGATGAAACTCTCCTCACATCTCCATGCCCACTAATATTCAAGTGCTAGAGGACTGCTACTAAGAGGGTGGTTTTCTTGCCACCAGGAATTCCTGAAGCAAAGACCTAGTTTGGAGCTTCACAGCTTTTGCCACACACCACAGAGCATTACGGGGTAAAGACTAGGGGAAAATAGAAATTGTGATATCCAGATTATGTAGAGACAGAATTAGGTCCACAATACAAGGACTTAAGGATAGGCAATGGTCTAATTCCAAAGATAGGTGATGTTGTTGTTGTTGATTGGGATGGCAATACAATTGGTTATTATGACTGTATTTTTTTTATTGAAGCTAGAAATAAATCTAAAAGTGGGTCATTTGAGAGGGCGAGTCCTCTCAGAATCAGATCAAGAATGGACACAAGGCATGAACCCTAACTGTTGTGTGATAATACAAGGTAAAAGACTTGAAAGAGTGGATACGACAATCAAACTTGTTGGGAAGAAACCCAAGCGAAATCCAAAACATATTGGTCTCAAGATGCCTCCCGAGCAAGCATTGTCTGTGAGCATATCAATCTTCAATATTGTGAAAGAGCATGGCCTCTTAACATAGCAAACGCCTGGGACTGTGTTCAAGTAAGTTTTGAGAGATACGTGCATGTCCATTTTTTAGTTTCTTACAAGTACTCACATTCATTTTCTTAATACTTAGCAGCCATTCAAACTCTTTCCCATGATTTGACATATGATATTTTAGAAATGGTATTTAAGACCATTCATCAAATGGTATTTAAGATCATTCATCTCAAAATTGGATCAAGAACGGACATAAGGCATGAACCCCTAACTGTTGTGTGGTAGAAGGAAGATAGAGGGAATACAAGGTAAAAGACCTGAAAGAGTGGATACGGTAGTCAAACTTGTTGGGAAGAAACCCAAACCAAAGCCAAAACATATTGATCTTGAGATCCTTCCCGAGCAAGCATTGTCTGTGAGCAAATCAATCTTCAATATTGTGAAAGAGCATGGCCTCTTAACATAGCAAATGCCCGGGACCGAGTTCGAGTAAGTTTTGAGAGATACACACGTCCATTTTTTCAATTTCTTACAGGTACTCACATTCATTTTCTTAATACTTAGCAGCCATTTGAACTCTTTCCCACAATTTGACATATGATATTTTAGAAACGGTATTTAATACCATTCATCAAATGGTATTTAAGATCATTCATCGAATCCACACATTAGGGTTCAGTGTTTGAAGCCAAAGTAGTGGTTTTTTTGTTACAGTAGATATATTACTTTAAAAGTATTTCTTACTAAACATGTTTAATTTGTGCTCCCCCCTCTCTTAAGAGGATTGCTTATGTTGGATTGGGGTTAGGGATTAACTTGCATTAAACTAGACAAGCTTCATGACAATAGGTTGCATCCAAACAAAAGTCCTTAGGTCAATTATGTCATAGAAATATTGTAGTAAATCATCTCTATTGTATTTCTAGGCACAATATGCAGAGGTTGTTCTAGGTGTAACAGGGAACTATTCCATCATTGCATAGTAATTACACTGCATCCACTCAAGCAGTCATAATATTAATATACATGAGGTAAACACCACCCACAACTTAAATTACCTTTGTTCATAAGAATGAGTAAGAAACTGCATAACTTTATTACAACAATGTTTATTATGCTCATATTATTATCTTTGTATTTGAATTTAGTTTAATTTTATCTCTCAGTATATGTAAATTGTGTTGATGTGTTGTTTGGGGAAAAGGGATTGGTTTACTTATGTAACATATAATCATTTCTTGGACTGTTTGACAAAGAATATTAGGTGTGGGTTATACTTATACATAATTGAAATCTATTAGACTATTATTATTGTTTATTGGAGAGACATCATATGTTTTGTGATTTATTGTCCTAAGCTCTAGGAAGGAGATTTTGATCCCAAGATATTGCTTACATGAATGTCTTTTCTACCTTTTGAACATATTACTACTTTTCCATTTACTCCTGATTTCCTTAGTCCATCAACAAAAACAATAGTATTTCATCTAAGGAATCAACATAGCTCTTAATAAGGCAAAAAACATTTAGGTAGCACAAAACACCCTACTCATTTATGTGTTGTAGATTACATTAATGTGTTTTGTTCTTACCTAAAGAAGGAAAAGAGCTGAAGTAAAAGAATAATTGTTCTTAACTTATTTCGTCTTGGTGCACCCAACACTTTAATCGTAGAACTTTGTATACTCTGTTGTTTGTGAGTGTTGGACATTTTATGAATTTCACCACTCCACCTATATTCTCTACTCATTTATTTTTCTTTTTAAAAAAGTATTGTCCATAAGGTCCTTTGAATTTTGCAATTAATCTATGCATAATGTGTGTCATGAATTAAATTGGGAATTTTATAAAAACATAATTAAATGTCGAATCATACCTTACTTTATTAAAGTTTAGGTTTAATGATGACACTCTTTTCATGCATTATGCTTTATCTCACTTAGTAGATCTTGAGAATTAAATTGCATAAGAACATATACTTATATATATTAATTAGCTTTTACATGTATTCTCATATATACTATATCTTCTAAATTCCTTTATAGTATTATATGCTTATTGATGAAGCCTCTTTGAATCATTGAGTTTAGAAGTAAACATTTTGGTTATAATTGCATAGGCATGTGCGCATTCTAGCAGGACTAGGATTACTTTCATGAAGCTCTACGTGATTGGTTATGTTTGTCATTGTACTTGTGTGATATTTGAGAGGTCATTAGAAGTAGAATTGTCTTATCTGTTAATACTTTGGAGTGAATCATGATAGTGATTGACATTAAAATAAATTTTATATGCAAGGATGACGCATTTATTCTTTACCTCGTCTCTTGGAAGGAAAATTAGGAATCTTGTTTACTAAAAATGTTAAATAGTGTTACCTTCTTATAAAGTATTCTTACCATCATTGATGTAATAGTAACCCACCATGCCAAATCATCATGCATGTATCATGTGTATATTTCAGCTAACTCGTGATAAATATTTCATGATTCAAGAAGTATTCAAGTCAAGATCTATCAATCAAGCAAGAGATTAAAGCTAGAGTTTTGTTGAGTAACAATATCATAATGTGATCATTTTTCATTTCAAGGTTTGATTACCAAAACAGGGTTTGCCTTAGAATTGTTTGAGGATAGACTTAGAGCGTGCCAAGGAGGGTGTTGTTGAGTGTGCCAATGGGGGTGGTGTTGAAAAGGAATTAGAACAAGCCAAAGGGGCTATGGCTAAATAGAGGTATAGAAAAGGAAAGGTCCATATAATTGATGGATCGTGAGGAAACTATGGAAAAATCCTAAATAATGGCAACACCTTATATATTTGTAGTATGAAAGTGGAAAGAGAAATAGAAGTGAGAGATAAAAAGCTTAAAATAAAGGGAAAAGTAGTAATATAGTCAATCAAGATTAGAAGAATTTTTTTTGAAAGGATATGATCTCCCCATGAGACATAAAACAAAATTAAGCAAGGCTAAGGCAATTGATTCATGGATAACTCAGCTAATTGAGCAAAGTGTTCCAATGATTGAGAAGATGTTGCAAGTTTTCAAGAATGTCAGGATAGCAAGGATAAAGCTGAATCAAACTTTAGAAGCCTTCAAGCAAAGTTTGGAAACGCTTGAAAAAGATTTGAAAATCTGGCATGAGATAGATCAAGTTGATTTACTAATCCTATGCAGCAATTTGATTTTGCCAAATAGGGAAAAGTACATAGAATTTGAGGAACTCATGACAAATAGGTCATTGGTCATTCAAGATCTTATCAAAGATATCCAGGCCACTTTAGAAATGAATGACGAAGTTCAGCAGGGTATTCTTTCAAATTTTGAAAAGATCTCATGTACAGTTTTGAATCAAGAAGATGAGTTACTTGAAGCTGATTCAGTTACTTCAGATATGGCAGCCAATCTTCGTCAACAAATGGAATCAGAGCAATTTTCTATGGATTCGATTCAAAAGCTTATCAATCATCAAACAATCCTTGAGAAAATGCAAACTTCTTATGAAGAGCATAGATTGGCAACTATTAGATACTTTGATGTAATTCTGAAGACAGTTGCAGTGGCCAAGAACACTTTGGGTCCAGATCCGAATGAGTTGAAGACCATCATCAGCAAATTCTTATCTTTCAAAGATAGGAATAAATAAATTAAGTTTTAGATTGTTTTATGTAATTTTACTTTCGACAATATATATGTAAAAACAAATTTTGCAATTGCAAGTGTTCTTTCCTTGCAATTTTCGAAAATGTAATTACGTGTAAAATCTTACAAGACAAATCACAATTTGGATTGTAATTTTGAATAAGTCAATCGCAATTAGTTATCGGTTGAGAGATTTTCTCAAGTTTGTTGAGATCCTCCCACCTTTTTCTCCAGACCTTCCTCCTATAAATACTTGAGGGGTCTATTGTAATTTTTATCTTTTTAGCAAGTAAGAAAACTCTGCAGAATTTTATACTCATAAAGTCTTTGAGCTTTATAGTGAAATATTGTAAATTTTCATGTGATATCAAAAAGCTGAAATTTCAGACTTTGAGCTGAATTCTTGTTTTGCATCTCAAATGTTCTTATGTCATTTTAGATCAATATCATTTTGTGATTACTTGAAGATTGTTGAAAGTTGCTGAAGAGAGATTCAATTTAAAAATCTGCAGTCTTTGTGCTGTAAATCTGAGAATTGAATTCTTAGTTAGTGTTAGAAATAGAGAAGAATTATAAGTCTTTACGCTCATAGTATTTCTCATTTAGAATAGTTGAAAGCATACATTATAATTTCAGTCTTTGAGCTGTTTTATTTTGTATATTTCCATAAAGTAATCGTTCTAAAAAAGGTTGATAGGATTTCATTCTTTAAGACTTTGTGCTTATCGAATTGTTTTCCCGTCCCGGAGGAAATAACGGAAGTCTTTGCGCTTTCAGGAAACTTTATTTCCTTTCTCTTAATTTCACTGTGTAGCTGTTGTAACAAGTTTTAGTAACATTTACTGTGTCTTTTCTGTGAAGAGAGAAGAACGTAATCTTTCCTGAAACAAGAGGAACGATTGCTGTCCTACCCTTAATTTTATTTAGTTAAAGGGGGAGCCTTCCCTTAATTAGGAGAGTTTAACTCACGTGCTGTGGTTGAAATCTCAATTTTGTACGCTTTCACGAGAATACAAAATTTCCAACCAACAGTTTTTGGCGACTCCGCTGGGGATACGAACGCATTTGAAAGTCTCTCACTTTCTTTTGAAGTCCAGTATTCTTAATTTGTTTACTTGTTTCTGTTTTAGCTTCTACGCTGGAAGGAATCCGTTATTACGTTCGTCGTAAAAAGGGACAAAGTTCTCAAGAAATATCTCCCGGTGAACAAGCTAGGTTTGAGCTGCTCACTAGTATATCTTCCCTTTCACGAACTACTAGCTTTCCTCCATCTAAGAAGAAAAAGCCCATCCCAAGTGAACTTTCAGCCTTTTTCCTCAAGCCTTTGATTTCAGTTGTTCCTACTATTCAAGCGATGGCTCAAGGTCCATGGGGAGCAGCTTTTGGTCCTTTAAATCTTACTCCACCTCTTCATGCTCTTCCACAAGGCTCACGTAAAAATCTGCCTAAGTTTTATGGAGATGGTAAACAGCATCCCGATGAACATATCAAAGCTTTCTCAATGGCTTGTGGTGTTCTAGGAGTAGAACATCAAGATGTTGCTGTACGTTTGTTCGTGGAAACTCTACAAGGAATTGCAGCTGACTGGTTTTACAATTTGAGAGCTGGTGATATCACTAGTTGGGAAACTCTCAAGACAAAGTTTGAAGAACGTTTCAAGCCCGCCGAAGATGAGCATGCATTGCTGGCCCAGCTGACTCAAATGAAGAAGGACACACATGAGAATATGCGTGAATTCATTGCAAAGTTTAATAAACTTGCAAACAGAATTCCTACTGATTCACAGCCTACTCCAGCAAATCTCAAGTGTTTCTTTATTAACACTCAGCTGCCAGAAGTCAGTTTTCTGTTGAGAAGGGCAACTCCAACAACTTTGGCACATGCTCAAGTCCTTGCTACAGAAATTGAAGATGATTTGATCTTGGCTGGGAAAATCCGGAAGGATCCTAATCGTTTCAAAGGAAATTCTATTTCTGAGTCTTCTACTTCAGCTTCTACTGATCCTATGGTACAAAAGTTGGCTAATGAACTTCTTGCCTTGAAGAAGCAGGTTTCACAAGCTTCTTTTGCTGCTCCATACAAGGATATTCCTAGGAGGACATATCCAAATTCTGCTTCTAACTATGCTGCCAGAAATCAGAATAAATTGCCTCCTCCTCCTGAGAGGCTTGCACTTGAAGCACCTCCGAAGAATACAGCAGTTGGTTATTACGAAATAGATCGAGAAGAACTATCTTCCAATGATTTCCAAGCGGAAGATGAAGCTGTTTTTAATCAAGAAGATGAAGAGGCAGCTGGCGACTCCACTATACGATACATGCATTATGATGATTCAGCTGAAAATGAAAATGTTGAGAGTCAAGCATATGCTGTTATCACAAGATCCCAGACTCGGTTGGCTCAAAAGGATGAAGAAGCAAAGGTGAAAAACAACATTCAGTTGCCGGTGACCATTGCTAAGAAGGGAATGCCATTGCCTACCTTGACTAAGGATTCTTCAAAAAATCAAGTAAGCAATTCTCCTTCTGTTCTTTCTAGTGAACCCAAGACTAATGTATCTAATCCTAAAGTACAAGTTGAGAGTATATCATCTACATCTCTTGCAAATTCTTTCCAAGCTTTTGATATTGTTGACCATGCTAGAAAGACTAAGATTCAGATGTCTGAGGTTGAGTATCTTCAAGCCAATCCTGATCAGCTTGAAAGATTGGTTAAATTTGTTAAAAGTAGTGAGACTCGTCCTATTTCAAATAGCCCTATTGTCCAAGAACCCAAGAATCTGCCCAATAATTTGGTTATCATCCCATCCTCAGTTCCAGGAAAGATAGATCCTTTCTATATTTCCTTGCTCATTAATGGTTTCAAATTAAGCAATTGTATTATAGATTCTGGTGCTTCGGATAATGTCATGCCAATCAAGGTTGCTGATTGCCTTGGATTAACTCTTACCAAAACTTTTGGTAATTGTTATTCTATGGATAATAAACAAGTGCCTCTCGTTGGGCAAATCAAAGATGCACAATTCGCCTTTGCAGCCTTTCCTGAGAAAAAGATAAAGATGACTGTTCTTGTTGCGGACGTCCCAGCTTCTTATGGAATGCTCCTTGGACGTAATTTCTGTAAAGATGTAGGAGGCGAGCTGAACATGGATATGACAGAGGCCAGGATTCCTGTGAAAGGTGTTGTGCAGAAACTTGTTCCTGAAAGAGAAACCAAGTTTACAGTGGAGAAATCTGATGATCCTCATGCTCAGATTCTTTTTGAATCAGCTGGTTTTGGAAACTACTATCTTCATATTGATGAGATTTCTGAGTTTGCTGAAGATTGGTGTTCTGTTGATTCTTCAACTCTTTCAGCAAATGAAGAAAGTTCTAATAATGGAGAAGATTCAACGCTAGCTGAATATCCCCTTGATCGTATGATAGAAGATGCCGAATCTTCTACTATAGAAAAAGATGTTGAACTTTCTTGAGAAAACTCGATTTCTCCAAAGCTAGTTGTAGATCCAACTAGCCCCAGTGGTGATCAAAACCGCCCAACCATGTGGGAACCTAAGGGAAACCCCTTTGTATTAAGATATTTTTTTATCAAGTTGTCTACAATCTCACATCATATGATGTAGGAATGATACAAGATCAAAGCATCTAAAACACATCCAATAACCATACACATTCTAATCATAATCAAATAATGACATCAACGATCAAAAGCATAAAATGAATTTTGTGCTAGCCACCAATATCTTTAAATGAGTGTGACAATCTAACACTCATATGAAGAGAATCACATACACATCAAGTACCAACAACCTAATGATCAATAGGAGAAGACTACTCGATATAGGACGTAGAGTGTCATCACAACAATTTTCAAATCTAATTTGATGTTGAGAAGTAGTATACCATCTTAAAAGGAATGTCTCAATGATAATCATCTAATCCCAACTATATTGGTATGATGTCCCTTCATTATTTTTCATAAACCCTCTCAAAGGTGTATGATACTAGAAATGACATATCTATTGATTAGGTATATTTTAATGTTTTATCCTCAATTAACTGTATCTTATTAAATATTACCCCTTTCATGTTTTTCACATGGTCATATCCCAATTATGAATGATAAATAGGGGTCACTCTACTCCTAGCTCTAAAGTTCAAACCTAGCACAAAAATGTCCAAAATCATCAAAAGATCATGAAACATAAAATGACACCAAAAAACATGAAACCTACATCTAAAAGATATGAAATCACATTTCCATAACGAGGCATTTAGTTCCACAAAATAGAAAGGTTTCACATGTCCTAAAATACAAATTTCACAATTTCAAGAATCATGCAAAAATCTTATTGTTAATGAAAGCTTCAAAATTTCTTCATTTTTCAATATAAAAAAAATTAAAAAGAAAGAATACCCTAATCATCTATGAAGCACAACAACACACTTTTCATATCACATAGTTTTTATGTAAATTTTGTTAAAGTAATTGTAACAGTATATTTATAAAAATTCTAAACATACAACAAATAAAATACACAAGCTAGTCTAAGATTCTTGCTCAAATAGCAACATATAAATTGAAAACCATATGCAACCACCTAGTGTGGGCATGGTAAAAAAGAAGAATATAAATAACCATGCATGAATATTTAAAAAGGAAGAATACATTGATTTACCAAACAAACCCTTAAGCTCAAATAGAAAAGATACCATGCAAGCAACCTTGCATACTATTCCAATATTCAATTCCACTTTCCAAGCCTTTAAAAATCCTCAACCTATCCACAAGAAACATTTTTCAAGAAAGAAAGAACTAAAACAATGGAGGAGGAGAGGAAAAAAGGAGCAAAATCAACTATTGTTTCACAATCCCTTTGCTTTTCCCCTTTTAGTCAAAAATCCCTAAACCATAAAGTCACTTATTTTCCCTTTCATATTTCAACAAGATATTTCCAAGAGACTATACTTGCAAATTAGATATTTTAGTTATATTTTTACTCAAATGCCTTAAGAATAAATACTTTTTTGAATGACCAATAAAATCATTTCACTATAATTGATTGATAAATTTAATTCCAAATAATTAATTTTATTATTACATTTCCTTAATAATCTCAATATAAGCATAAAGGATTATTGCTCAAATGAAGAATTTTGAAAAATCAATTAATTAAATTTTAATAACAACTAAATAAGCATGCAAAATAAACACTTTACATGTTTATTCATAATGCATGAATCCAAAATTGACACTAATTTGGATCATGGTTTCACATGGTTAATATTGATATTTTTGTCATCTTGGTATAAGTAGTTCCTAGAGGATTATTTAAAAGTATTGCATGTCATACTTTTTGAGTCTAGATGTTTTTAATCTATTTCAAAAACCACAAGTCATATGCAAAATGGGCCTTAAGCACTCAAGAGTAAAAAAAATGAACTCTTAATGTCCCTGTGCTAATTAATATGGAAAAGATCTAAGAATTTCTAGGATTGAAGACCATGTTGCATGAGAATCAAAAGAGTCTTCTTCAATATTGGCATAGGGAGGACAACACTTCGCAGGAATCATGAAGGAGATATGACAATTTTTTGGGAGGTTGAGGAGTTCTAGACATTTATACTTCTCATCCATGTTGTAATATTTACATATTTTATTTGCATATTCTACCAGGTATACCTTGAAACATGCCTTGTATTGTCAAGAATTTTACTATTATTGAGGTATTCAAAAGCTTGTGTGAAGTTTGGATTTGTAGATATTTATTCAAAATCTTTGAGTTTAATGAAACCCTGTTTATTTTGGGAGACCCCAGTGTTTTGTATATTATCTTGAGGGGTTATGTTTTCCAAATGTGTGAAAATGGTGAAAAGATCCTTGTGTCCATGGATAACAGTGAACGAGTAAGATATAAGTTATTGCATCAAACAAAGATATGTATATTTTCCTTCATACTCATAGATTTATGTGCAAGAATATTTTTATGTATCCCATGAGACATGAATAAGGCTTTTAGTTATTGGAGGTGTCAAAGAGTTTCACATGATAGTAATGGCAAGGAAAGACCTATTGAATTATGTAGAAACATGATGATCTCTCTTTTTACCATGATATAACAATAGAGTAAGTTAGTTTTAGGTGTTGCACTTGGGGAACCGACCCTCTTTAGAGATTCACTCAAATTTACAGGTAACTCACAACATAGGAGTGTTTCCAACAATGTCAATTGGAAGGAGGATCATCTTCACCAATCCTCCATAGGATGCATTCCAACGTGACAATAGTTACACAAGAACTTATCTCCTAACTAAAATTGAGAGGGATGAAGAGGTCAACATAACATATTTACCCAAACTAGTCATATCTAATTAATCACCATCGAGGAAAAAATGTGCTTGTACACTAAATAAAATATCAAATACATTTGCACAACACAAAGATATTTGAAACATAGTGTTAACATCCAATGTGATATAATCAAGTAAAATAATATCTATTAACTATATCGACTAAAAATTATATAAGGCTAACATGATCCAAATATCATAGATGCAAAAATCAATAACCATGATAATCATAATGTTGAACCAGATAACATAATCATAATTATATATAATAAATATAGTGAAAATAATGATGTTGAGACACCGTTATAGTCCAAAACATAAAGTCATAATGTAAGAATACCATAATACATAGTTGAACACCATGGTATCAATAGAAAATATCATCAATAAAGTACATTGATGGCAATACAAAGCATCATTGATAAGTATAATACTAACATCAAAAGAAAGTAAAATAATAATACAAGGCACATATACATATGGGCAATACATCCCCTTCTCCAAAGACTAGCCTTGCTCTTGGAAACCTTCAAAAATATGATTTCATAGAACTAGTAGCATCCTCCCAACTACTTATTGTGTCATTAAGATGGTCCTACTAGACTTGATTGAGCAACTTTGGCCAAATTTTCCATTACCACCATGATGGTATCATGACATTGAGAAAATATAGATAAACCCCTAATAAATTCCATAGAAATTATGTTCCATTTCTACTCAATAATATCACATGGTTGTAGAAGATCTATGAGATGCTAGTGTTGGATCTTGAAATCATTTTTCACTTTTAGAGGGATCAATCCACTTCAAGGCCAAGGATATGTCATTTTGGAAGGTGGATGGACTAACTCATCAACAAATAATGAGTGATGATAGTCCAATTGCTAATAGTGGATATTATATCCTTCACTTTGGACTTAGATGGACACAAGAGGGTATTCCTAGAGGTAATATTTAATTACAACTAAATAAAAGATAAATAAATTAAAACAACTACAACAGAATCTAATGTATAATTGGTTCCAAAATTTGTCACTCGAATAAGGACTAAAATATTGCACATATGACCTCTATTAAGCTAATGAGGGCATGTAGGACATGATTCTTTAAGATGGAAAAATGTTATGTTTCATTTTAGATGTTTTCCCTAGGAATATTATTGAATCATGAAGTGTGTATAAACTAATTTTTTACTCCTACACTATTTTTTAATGATGTTTTTGTTATAAGGCATATGAAGAGTCTAAAATTTATAGGATTAGTGTCTTTTATTGGGTTATAAAGTTTCAATTACCAAAATAGACAACATAGAAATGACAAAAGATATGATATCAATAACCTAACATGCTTAGTAAACCCCCTCCAAATTCTATAAATTTATATGCAATAATAAAAATACCATTACAAACAGTCTTTTTAATTTATTAGAATTTTATGATGCTTATCATAATTTTGTTACATTCACACTAACAAATGTGGCAAGAGAAAACCTTAAGCTAGGAAGAACCTATCACACTTCATTGCTTGGAAATTTCCCTAAAGATCTACAAAAGGCTAGGGAGATATTTAATTACAAACATCTACTACATAATAGCTACCTCTTTATGATTTTTAAAATGAACTACTTTAATGGTGACTAGATGTGGATGTTTTGGAACCCTAGATGATGCTTGGAATTGTTGTTACTTGGAAATGGAGAAATGAATAACCATTTCAATATCAAATGAATTAATATTTATATCCTTTGGTTTGGTCATCAAATCCTTGTGAAAATTCATTTGAGAACTATATCTCATTGATATTACATGTTGAACAAGTTGACGTCTTGTGAAGTTCACTAAGATGGAAAATTGGACATAGAGATAGCATGTATTAGAGACTTTAACCACAACATTCATGGTAGCATTGTGTTCTTCATCATCCATTATTTATCCCAAAATTTGGATTCACACCCTTGGGATGAACAATCCTTTTCAGGTTAGAAAGATCAATTTGGTAGTTGCAGGAGTCAAAACAAGCATTAATGATATTTTAGAAAGTATATAGGACTAAGTGAAGTGATATAGAATAAATGTGGAAAGGAAGATGTGTGATTTTCATTTAAAATATAACATTGTAATTCGACATTGGAAAGGAGATACAAGTGTAGTTTTAAATAACATGAAGTGAGAGAAAGACTAGATGGGCAACATGAGAAAAAATGTGGGCAAAAGGGTGTGAGACTAGACATCAAGACAAGATATCCAAATGGAGGGAAGGAAATCTAGAAGTCTAGTTGAAGTCTCCATATAAAAAAAAGTGCCAAAAGACTTTAAATACATTTGGAGGAGTTTTATGTGGAAGTGTATGAGGGAAGTGGACATTGGGATGAAGATTTAAATGTCCAGATACACAAGGGAATTCTACAAAGAAAGATGTGAGGAAAACTTGTGGAAGTGGATAAGGGATTAGGAGAGTACAAATATCTAGATAGTCATCAAGATCCCACAAAGAGGAAGATGAATGAAATGAGGAAGGGAAGAGGCCTAATAGGACATTGTGGGAAATCAATGGAAGAGAGTATGGAAGGATTAGAGGTGGAAGAAATGTCAATATCCATAATAATACCTTGAAAAATGGGATGAAAGGTAGGGAAACAACATCAAGGAAGAGGGAAAAAAACTTTGTGGGAATTTAAGCAATATTGGACACTGGGACTAGATATTGTATTAACATGATGTATTTAGATGTCTATTAGAATTTTCAACACTATAAAAACACCAAACACTATTGAAATGGTGAGCAAGATGCATATTGCATACAAGTTACACCATTGTTGAACAACAATATCAAAAACATAAAATCATATATTTATTTTTGGATTATGATTCAATAATTACATTCTGTATTTATAAAGCCAATATATTCCTATATAAAACCATCCAAAACTTCATTACGGGTATAACTTCCCAACAAGCTATTCTAACTTATTATTTATAAGCTATCATTTAGTTATAACATATCAACTAATATTTATTTATTATTATTGCTTTATTAGTCTAGCCTACACTAATATATTAAATATGTAATGAATATCCAACATCCCCCTTCTTGTACATAAATTTGAACAAAGGATGAAACACTATATGAACTAAACACAATAACCCTCTTATAGACTTCTATGAAGAGCTTCCGCCAATTCTCTTGGCTCACCCAAGAAACACCAAATTGAATCAAGAACATCAATGAATATCTTGATTGTCAAACCTATAAATATTTTGTACCACATGAGAGAACATAATCCCACCCTCCATGCATAATGAGAGAACACAATCCAACCCTCCATGCATAATGAGAGAACAACTCTCCTCCAAGAGTCTACAACTCTTGCGAGTGTGTCAAAATCCCTCCTATAGTGCCTGATAAAACAATTATTTCCCACAAATCAAAGAAGGGAAGTGGCCCAATAGGAGATTGTGAGAAATCAATGCAAGAAAGTATGGAAGGTACAAAGGTGGAAGAAATATCCATATCCATAACAAGATCTCACAAATGGGATGAAATATAGAGAAACAAAATCAAGGAAGAGGACGATAAAATTTGTGGGACTTTAAAGGAAGATTGGCTACCAGGACTATACATTGAACCAACCAGAAATATTTGGATGTCCATTTAAAGTTTACAACACTATAAAAGCACCAACCAAAAAGTGACCAAAAACACCTCAAACTTGGAATTTCCTTAAGATATCAAAACTTATGGCACTTGATATACATGTATGGGATGGAGGAGAACAACAGTTGAAAAAATATGATAAAAGAGGGTGCAATTGAAGATCTCTTGATTCAATTACATGTGATAAGTAAAATGAGGCCCAAATGCTCAAAGAAGTTGGAAAGTAAACATTTTTTGGGAATGTGAAATTGAGTCCCAACAACTATTGCTCTACCTTTACATTATAACACTCAAGGAATTTAATGACTAAATAATATCACATTACATACCCATCCATGCATATAATTGTTGAAGGTTGACATGATCTTTTTCACATCTACATATATTGCAAAAGGTGCATGGTCTACCACAAACTATGTAGTGCATGGAAACCACCTAAAAACATAAATATGAAAATATATAATAATAGTTTATTAGAGTTGAAGGAAAATCCAAAAAAATGCCCACAAGGGCCCTTTGAGACTCCACCTTGACTCAAACCTTGTGATACCAAGGATTCTCTAGGAGCTACTCCTGAATATGGCTCCTAAAATCTATTTGCAGGGACAAGAGTGAGACCTCGTGTCACCTTATACTCAAGGAATCTATGATAATTCTCTCCTTTCCTTTGATGTAATGAACACCAAAGTCACACATAAATAAATTCCATTCAGTAACACTAACAAACTTCAAGTTTGGTTGTGTGACTTGATATACTAAAGGCTATGACAATACAAACAACACTTGATAACTCCATATCATAGGTAGAAAAATTAAGCTCTTCATCCTTAAGCTTCCATGACTTGTAAGAAATTACACTATCTTCTTGTTTAAGGACAAATGCTAACCCATCCAATGAAGCATCTATGGAAAACATAAAATGTGTTATATGATTAGGAATTACAAGGATTGGTACACTATTTAGTCACTTCTTAAGAACCTAAAATAATCTATCTCACTTATCTAACCACAAAAAATTATCCCTTTCTATTGAAGAGAAGAAATGAGATGTACCACTGCAAGAAATTCATGATGAACCAAAAGTAGTAACTTGATAATCCCATGTAATAACGAACCTTAGAAATATTCATGAGCACAGGGAAATCCACATAGCCTAAAATATTTGAGGGTCTATCTAGATACCCTCTTTAAATATTACATGACTCAAATACTTCAATTTAGATTAAAATAACTCACACTTTTCTAAGTTGTCATAAATTTGGTACTTTGACAAACACTATAAAACCTAATGTAAGTGGACCTCATGCTCCTCCACTATCTTTGAATAGATCAAAATATCATCAAGAAACATAGAGAAAATTTGAGCTAGATAGGTGTATAACACCACATTCATTAAGCTCTTGAACACTAATGGAGCATTGATCAACCCAAACATAACTATGGTGAACTCATAATGTCCATAAAAAATCTAAAACATTGTCTAATAAATGCAAAATTGGTGATAATTGAACTTAAGATCAATTTTAGAGAACATGTTAGCTCCCTTCGTCTAACTGAATAAATCATACATCCTTGGAAATGGACAACACTTATTCACTATTACCTTGTTCAACTATTAATAATAAATTCTTGAATGAAAATACCAATTCTTCTTCTTCACAAAGATGATAGGTGCACCCTAAGGAGATACATTGGGAAAAATGTGTCCCTTCTCTAACAACTTTACCAACTACAACTGGATCTTACCAAGATATCAAGCATTCATTATTTATGGTGCACATGAGAAGGGATTATCTCTGAGAATGAGGTAAATATGAATATCCACATCCTGATTCGACAACACACCAAGAATGTCACTAGGAGAGATATTAAAGAATTCCCTCATGAGTGAGTGATCATCAATGGAAACCTCATGACACCCATCTTCATAAAAGATCACTCACTATGATAGAAAACATTTGGTACCCCTTATGCATAAAACATTTCAAATGCATGTTGTTGGTTAACCAATTATGCACTTCTAAAATTTAAGTTATTTACTCTATTGCCTAGTTTGAATGCAAATCAATTACCAATATTTGATTAAAATACTTCTATGGAAATTTATTTTGAATTTTATGAGGTACAACTCCCTCTTCTAGTAAATGAAGTATAATTTTTTGAGAAACTTTAAAATGGGATGTGCTTTTAACCAGGAAGCGGTGAAGACAAGAAATCAAATTCCAATACTTATACTTTTAAAAAGTTGAACTCAAATAAATGAATCTCAATCATGAAAAGCATATATCACACAAACTAATTTATGTTTCTTTAAATATAAACTTAAAATTTAAAAAAATGGAGACAACATCGAAACTGAAATAGATCTTGCAAATAAGAGAGATCCACACATTCACATAAAAATGTAATAACATTTAAATTGATCAAAACACATAGATTATGATAAATTTCATTTATCCAATGATCTAGGTAATACGCTCATAGACGTAAAATTTTAAGTTTCAAGTATATTTCTCCAAAATTTCTAAGATATTTCTTAGTATATATATATATATATATATATATATATATATATATATAAAAGCAAGTGTAACTATTTCT
Source organism: Sequoia sempervirens (assembly GCA_007258455.2). NCBI lineage: Eukaryota > Viridiplantae > Streptophyta > Pinopsida > Cupressales > Cupressaceae > Sequoia > Sequoia sempervirens. Next base: position 1,469 of record VDFB02376358.1, on the reverse strand, counting down.
TGAAGTAAATAAAGAGTCTTTTTGATTTCAATGAGACATAAGGTCCATTATAGAATATATTCAAATAGAATAAAAAAACTACTAGTGAGGTGGCAAATATTCAATAACTCCTTGGGAAGATTGGGAAGTTGATGCGACAGTTTTAGCTTTGCGGGCATAAAATTCTTTCACTATTGGGGGAATATCATCATGTTGTGGAATGATCATGTTTTTAGTTCTCAATTTCCATAGAGCTTTGTTTGCTCACACTACATCTATCTTTCCTAAGTAGGTTGTTGTAAGTCCACGAAATTGAGATAATGCTAGATCAACACCATTTATTTTCCTCGTATTCTCCATGCTAAAATTTTGCTTGTCACAAAGGTTCCCTACCACTCCTTTAAAACTTCCCTTTAAATTTTTATCTTTATCAGGAGAATCACCTTCTTTCTCAAGATGGATGTAGATGCTCAAAAGATTCTTTTGAATTTCAGCTCTCATTTGATTGCATTCATTAAGTGACTTACCCTATTCCAATATATTTTGTTTCAAAACAAAAAAGTTTTCATTTGATGCTCCTTTTCCATATAATACATTTGTTATCATCTACACTTGGAAAAACTTGTTCAATTTCCAATTTGTCTATTCTTGTTTCAAGCATCTCTTTAAAATCACCATATATTTTCAGCCAAATAGACTCCTCGTGCTTAGCAGTAATAATTTGTTTATCAACCTTAGCCTTTAACACCTTAATATATTCACATATCTTCTTCATATCATAGATTAATTTAATTCCTTTAGCTAGGAATATATAGTCCATTCTTCAATGATCTTTTTGTAGGCTTTATAACCTTGAAATTTATCCACCATGTATTTTCCTATAGATGCAGTTGGGTTGAATAAAGCAATGACCTGACTAGTCATCTAAGGAGTAAGATTAATCAATGATTTTAAGCAATAAGTTAAATTTTGCACTTGATGCTTCAAATTATCCTTGCTTTGTTTATTCCTAGTCATTCTCTCCACCAACCTAGTAATTGTCACCTAAAAATTATGTACACCCCCATCCCTAGTGGAAGGCCCTAAATTAACTTTAGTGATATTGAAATCACTAACAGTTGCATGTCTTTCATCTTTCTATACAAAGGGGTGTGCTACTTCTACATACATGTTTTGAGTGTTAGTATCTTGCATCAACCTTGATGTAGCTTTCAACTTCTTGGGATTGGAAGTCCTTTGAATCAATTGACCCACAAAATCTTTAATAGGAAGATTTAGTTGAACTATCTTTCTTTTCTTGGACAATGTTTGTTCTAACCATGAGGTGAAAGGATGTGTAGTCATGGATTTGAAGCCAAGAGATGTGAATTGCAAGAATCTCCTAAGGGGAGGAGTACTAGAAGTTCTCTCTATAGACAAAGAAGGTGGAGTAGGGCCTACCCTAGGTGAAGAATTATGAGGTTCATTTGATGGAGGAGAATAAAGAGAAG
>VDFB02376357.1:0-15053 GCA_007258455.2 Sequoia sempervirens | reverse complement strand
GGGAAGGATGAAGGACAAAAAGAGGGGATTGGCCAGGATTAGAGGGATAGATGGATAGATGCTAGGATGGATGGAGGATGATAAGGGGGAAGGTTTGGATGTATAAGAAGACGAGGACAGGAAGACACAAGGGATTGGTAGGAAGACAAAGATGGGGATATGAAAGGGAGTGTTTTGATGGATGGACAGGAGGATGAGGATGGGAAGATAGGGATGGAGAGGAAGATAAGGATGGGGAGATGGAAAGGATGTGATTGGACAGGATGAATGATGTCCCCAAGGACTGTAGCACAAAGGAAGATAGATGCCCCCACTCTAGATATGTCATGTGCAGGGAGGAATGAAGGATGGAAGACAAGTGGATGGGAAGATAAAAGAATGAGATGGATGAAGATAGGATGCATGGATAAGGAAGGGAGAAGGAAGGTAGCATGACGGGTGGATAAGGAAGATAGACGAGTGCAAATGAGGATTAGGGTAGTGTGCGGATGAGGGGAACGTATGCTAAGAGGTGTCCAAAGCATGCTTATATGTTTGCCCCATTGTTATCAAGATCACAAGGAGGATGGAAGGATTGGGAGATAAATGGGATATGATGGTAGGATGTGGAAGATAGGTGGGATGGGGAGATTTATGAAGAGGACGGATAATGGGAAGACGGGTGCATAGCTGGAAGCATAGCGGATGGAAGGAATGCATATCAGGAAGTTGCCCCCAAGTGCAGATAGGGATTTACGCATGATGCCTATTTGCCAGGTTTTCGTCATGGTACTTATCCAAGGCGCTTGTTTGCCAAGTTTTCACCATTGGACAGATTATTTCTCTTTACTATTTTATTTTGTTGATTTTTTTTGATTTTTTGATTCTTCTCTTTCTTTCTTTTTTTTTGGACTTTTTTGGACTTTTTTGCATAGCATGCAGAAGGAGATGGATAAGGATAGGGAGGCGAATAAGTGGATTTAGAAGACATGCGATAAGGATATGGATGAAGGACTCAAGCATCAAGTTCTATATCAGGTATTAAAAGCCCATGTTTGAATCGACTATTGGATGTTGGTACAACCTTATGAGGAGAGATGGATTATGCAAAATGATGAATTAGAGGGATTTGATGGGGGAGATACATGGGATAATGGGTGGGATGTTGAAAAGCATATGGATGGAATGATGGGGTGGATATGTGATGGGGAGATGAGTTCAGGACCAACATTGGCACATGTGGTGATGGATGTGAAAATATAAAAGGATTAATGGATGGAGAATGTAGGATAATGGAGGAGGAATGGGAATAGTGAATTGGGACACTTAGGGACCCAAAAAGCAGGAGACTTAGGAGATGAAAGGTGGGTATGGTTAGCTTTTTGGATTAGCAACTTTGGATGTTCTTACAGATTTTTCATTGATGGCATTGCATCTTTTTTTCTTTGGGATCCACATGGTTTTGATCTTTTTCTTTGCTCTTTCACGGAGCTATATATTTGATTTTTGATTTAGGATTTTGTTTTTTCTTTTTCTTTACCATATCTTTAGAGGGACATGAGCTTTGGAATTCATGTGGGTGTTTGAATTGTTACATTTTTCTCACGGCATCAAAGTGCTTTCGTACTATGTAATAGGATGGGAATTTGAGAATGGATGATCTTAGAACAATGGAGGTAGGAGGATATGAGGATTATGTGTAGATGGGGGATGTTTAGGTATGTGCCTTTGTTGACCCTAATTATACAGGATATACGAGAGGGATGTTTATGATGGATGAAATGGATAGGCATTGGATGGGTGAAAGGATGAGATGGAGGAAGTGATCTTGGGATATACGGACCCAAGATGGATAAAGTAGATGAAGGATGGGAGATGGTGGATGGAGGGATGTAAGGGCCCAAAATGGATGGAGCAGATGAAGGAGGAATATGGACGGTTGTTTTGAGGTGATACAATAGAGGAGGAGGGATGGCAGCATATGATTTGGTGGAGCGATGGGAAGAGCCGACATCTCTTTTGGAAAAGGCTCGTTGAGGACGTCTAGAGGTTGTACCAACGTGCTTAGATTGTGAGTCTTGGGGAATAGAGCCAAGACCTTGCATGCAGATTTGTTCTTTGACTTGGATGGGCTCTAAAATACCTTGCTCGTGAAGGCCTAGACCTTTTCCTTGATAGTTCATGTTCTTGAGCATTCGATCCATGATAGGATTTTTGTTATTCTGAAAACATGATGCGAGTCCATTATTAGGTGGGGGATGATGGGTGGTATATACATTGTGTTTTTCTTCTGCAAGGAGGCCACCATTGAAGAATGTGAGAGTACCAAGAGGATATGCAAGCGGTGTGGGGATAGTATTTTTAGGCAATGATGGGGGATCCTGAGAAGGAGATGATGGGATAGCAGCATTTGGATGGGTGGTATCGGGAGAGGGAGTAGGGGATATGATAGGATCTGATTTTGTGGTAGAAGGCTCATGCAATGGAGACGGAGATGGAGTGGTAGAATCTTGAATGTCAAGAGGATCATGGGATGGAATGGATGGGGGACTGTGATCTTGCGGTAGACTAGGTGGAATGGTAGGACCTTGATCTGGAGGAGGGGATATGTTGGCATGCTTTGGATCAGGCTCTTGGCATGACTCATCGTGTGTGGGAGGCATGATAATGGAGTCATGGGGGGACTCTTCAAGTTGGGGAGATGGAAGGATAGAGGATTCGATGCAGTTATCAGAATGGATTTGGGCGTTGTCGATGGGTTCGATGACTCTTGGAGTAGGAGGTGGATGTTCAACGGATTCAGAGAATGTGATGGTAGGAGATGGGGACTCAGTGGATTTGGAGGATGTGATGGTAGGAGATGGGGACTCAGTGGATTCAGAGGATGTGATGGTAGGAGATGGGGACTCAGTAGATTCAGAGGATGTGATGGTATCATCAATGATAGGTGTTGCATGGAGAAGGGTCTCGTCACTAACGACCATTGATGATGGGTTGGGATGGCATGGTTCCATGACTGCAATGTGTGGAGTGGGGGATGTTTCCTTTGTTATAAGTCCTTGGAGAAACTTGAATACGCTAGGCTGAGATGGCGAGGTGGGAGTGGATGAAGGTTTATGGATTAGTAGATTAGGATTAGATGGAAGATTAAGACTGGATGGAGGATTAAGGTAAGGATATGGGCATGGGGGGTTAGGATAGGATGACATGGACGGTGGATCGTTGGTAGAAGATATGGGTGGCATGTTGTAATAAAGGTATTGGGGTGGTGGATTAGGATGGGAAGATGCAGGTGTTGGATTAATATAGGGAGATGCAAATGTTGGATTAGGGTAAGTTGATGGGTGTGTTTGACTAGGATAGGAAGGTGTGAATGTAGGATTAGGGTGAGCAGATTGGTATGGGAGATTGGGGTAGTGGGTATATGCGGATGAAGGATTGAAATAAGAGGATGTGGATGGGGGATCAAGATAGGGGTATTGTGACGGAAAACTAGGATAAGGGGATGACGTAGATGAAGGATATGATGGATATGATGGACATCCCTTGTCAAAGGTAGCATAAGGAGTGTGATTAGGCATAGATGAAGACATGATGGGATAACTCAATGGGGTGATTGGATTTTGGAATGTGGGTGGAGAAAGCTTACTAGCAATGATAGTGTCAAGGGGATCTATGTCGTATACCTCTTGATCAACAAGACTTTCATTATCATCGTCGACGTAATTAGGGTTTCCCTTGACCACTATTGATGGAGGATAAGAATTCATGATGATGAAAGGATAAAGAGGATGGACAAAAGATATTGGATGGAAATGGACTAAAGCTCAAATTGGGATTTAGGGAAAGCTCAGATCGGGATTGGATTAAAGCTCAGATTAGGATGATTGGGTGATTGGATGGGATTGATTTTGACAATTGGATTGGATTATCAAAGGATGATTACAACACCGAATCTGCCTCGAGATGGAAGTAGATTGATTGGGTCGAAGGTGATTGGATAGGGATGCGATTGGATTGGATTGGATTGGATTGGATTGGATTGGATTGGATTGGGTTGAATTGGATAAGATCGATCGATGATTGATTGATAAGATCGACTGATGGATGATGAAAGAGACTAAAAATCCCGTTCAGAGATTATCTTAGATGACTTAGGATACTGATTGATCGGATTAAAGGATGAATAGATGATTGCGGCACCGAATCCACTTTGAGATTGAAAATGGATTGATTGGGCCGATGATGATGATTAACTTAGGATGGATGACAATCCTAAGAGGATGTTAATGATGACGATCAGATCAGATACTTCAGTCAATTTGGATAATAACCCGAGATGAAGTTCAGGGGATTTGGATGGGGAAAACAATGATTTGATTGGAGAAATGGATGATAGAAATGGATGAAGAAATACTCAAAATGAGCAAACGGTTGATCAGGACGGATGAACGATTACTCGGAACGAGTAAACGAATGATTAGAACGATAGAACGAGGGTTCAGAATGATGAAAGGAGGTGTGAAATGTACGAACGTTTACTCGGAACGAGTAAACGGAGAGAATGGTAGGGTATACCCCCTTCAAGGAGGCAGATGGTGAAGAAAAGGGTGCCCCGGCCAACTTCTCAAAAGTATGAAGTGGTATATATCATCGGAAAGAGCATGAAAAGATGAGAAGAACTGCCTTTGAACGGAGTCAATCGGATAAATAGTGTGGAAATGGCGAGCTCGGGAAGAAAAAGCAGAAGGTCAAATCCGCCACTCTGTAAGGACATGTCCGCCACTGCACTAGGACAGGTCCGCCATAGCACAAGGATAGGTCTGCCACTGCACTAGGACAGGTCTGCCATAGCGTTAGGACAGGTCCGCCACAGCACAGGGACAGGTCCGCCACTGCACTAGGACAGGTTCGCCACAACACAGGGACAGGTCCGCCACTGCACTAGGACAGGTCCGCCAAAGGATAAGTTGAAGCTTGATTTGATGGATGGGTAAGGCAAAGGACCCAAAATATAGCAAACACTAATAATGACTGGTTTTGCACGAGAAAGACAATTTAGATAGCACAACCCTAAGATTAGTAGAGATGGGTATGGCCAACAAAGTCTTCTACTCTAGGATGAACATGGTTGCTAAGGAGTCCTCGATATACGCATGGTACGTGAGGCCCAAACCGTGAACACCAACCCGTTACAAGCATGAGTCAGGAACCTTAGTGAGATACTAAAGGCTTGGACCAACTCTTCACGTCATCCCGACGCTTCGCCAATTACAATGTGGTTGGATTGAGGTACAACTTTCACTCTCCCCCCTTTATATACCCCACCGGTACGCGTGGTTGGAATCGTCCCGTGGGGTGATGAAATCCCCAAGCAGGTCCCACTAAGAAAGTGAAAAAGGGGTGACTCAAAAGGACTTGGAAAGCTACGATTTATCATCACCCAGGATCGCCAAATGGCGCAAGGGGATTGGATACGTCAAATAGCCTTCCCAAACATGCCAAACAAGGTTTATTGACCCCTCTTTTAATTAAACTATGTGCCTAATTTATCAAAAGACAATTGGGAAAAACTTGAAATTTTACCTTCGGGAGGACAGGTCCACCACTCTGTAGGGACAAATCCGCCACTGCATTAGGACAGGTCGGCCACTGCACTAGGACAGGTCTGCCACTGCAGGACAGGTCCGCCACAGCAGGACAGGTCCGCCACTAGAGGACAAATCCACCACCCTGTCAGGACAGGTCCGCCACTGTAGGATAGATCCGCCACAGCAGGACAAATCCGCCACTCTGGCAGGACAGGTCCGCCACTGCTGGACAGATCCGCCACTCTGTCAGGACAGGTCCGCCACTCTGCAACCTGGACCTTGAAAAATGCAAAAAACAACAAACGTGAAAGAAATAGACCCGTTTGTGGGTCCCACCGGGCGTGCCAGAAATGTGATAGGTCGAATGTGAGCGTTAGAAAACGAGCAGCAAGTAAAAGAGTGCAAATAAACACTAAAACAACCTACACCTCAAGATTAGCCTAAGTTGGAAACGATACAAGATAAAAGCAACAAAATGGAACTTTATACCTTGCGCCGAATCGATCCTTTGGTTGGCCCTTCGATCTTTGGTGTGTATGCTCCTTGGATGGAAAGTAGATGCAAGCTAAATGATGTTGTGAGGATGAGTGCAAGTGGATGAACACAAGAAAATGGCTAAGTATAAGTTGAGAAAAAAAATTGCAAGAGTTTGGCTAGCAAAATGATCTCTCCTAAAATGAGAGAAAAGAGGGGGTATTTATAGGATTTTTGAGAATTCCTAGGGGAAATGGATGGTCATCATTGAGCCACAAAATATCAAGATGTAGGGCTAAGGTGAGTTGAGAACTCACAAGCCCTCACATCTTGACATGTGGCAAGTGATATAGCCCTAAAAGGTGAAGTGGACATGAGGTGGAAGGAGAAGGACATGACATGGAGGGGGGGTACAAAGTACCTTGGGATTGGACAAGATCTCCTCATAAAGGAGGTCCTTATCCCCATGTGGGTGAGAAGACATGTGAGGAATTAAAAATTCCTCAAATATTCTCATGGGGAGATGGGAAAGAATAAAAAATAAGTGAAGGACATGTGGGAAGAAGTGAAGGAATTAAAAATTCCTTTTGGGTGCCTTGGGGGATTAAAAGGTGAATTAAAAATTCACATAGGGAAGGGAGATGCCTTGTCCAAAAGGGGAAGGCCTTTAATAGGGTTGACTAAGGACACATGTCATAAAGGACATGGGGAAGAGAAAAGGAATTTAATATTCCTTGGAAGGATAAAAGGAATTAAAAATTCCTTGAGAGGTTGATTAGGCTAGGCTGATGAGGGGTTAGAGGAAGGTTGGGTGGCTAAGAGAGATTAGAGGCCAACTTGCAAAAGTTGGAGGATGTGACACCTCCTAATCAAGGATTAGGCATGTGCACATCCTAATGATGAGATTAGAAGAAGGATTAAGATAAGATAAAAATGATGGAGGATGTGACATGAAGGGAATTAAATAAATGGAATATTTATTTAATTCAATTGATGGAAGGAGGATTAAAGAGATAAGGTATATTGATTAAATACCTTAGGATTTGGCGAATTAAAGCTATTAATTAAATAATAGTAGTATTACTTAATTAAAATAAAGACGAAGGGATGAATTTGGATAAATTAAGTGTCCAAATTTAGACGCCTACAATTATAATTAAAGTACATTATTAGTTGTCGAGGGAATTATTCCTTTCTTTTATTATAATATGGTTTTTTATTGGTTTGGAACGTGGTGCTTGATTTGAGATTGTAGTGTTTTGGGATATTATTGTTGTTCATGATGTTAAGGTTATTAATTTGGTTAAGATGAATAACTAAAACATGATTCTATCTCTTTGTTAAAGTTTTGATTTGTTTGTTGTTATGGGCATGAATTACGGGTTTTGCACCTAGGTATAAGTCATCATGTGAAGTGAACGTTTGGAGACTTCTAGAGGCTTCGTGAAAATTTCCTTCTTGATGGAATTCTTTGTTATTCTTTGAGATGATTGTTGGTGATCCATGAGCTTTTGAGGTTCTTTAAGCCTTGCACCTTATGTTATCCTTTGTGGTTGGAATTTGTTTATGTGAGGTGGTATGTGCCCTGCCATGTTGTTTATGATAAATTGGTTATTGTTTGTGCAAGTTGACCTTGTGTTTATAATTTAATTGAGTTGGTTGTTGTCAGTAGGGGAATGGCTCTCAATTGGGGGTCTGGCACACAAAGGGGGGCCAGGGTAACTCACTGAGGGTTTAATCAACTGATAACTTAAAAAGAATTAGGCTGAATTGGTAGCTCTCACAATAATAAAGATAATGGATTCCACTCTCATGGCTCAAGCGCTTTTTTAGGCTTGAGGTGAGATGAGAAGCATAGTTTGTATGGGGTTTGATGGCCAGTAGAGGCAGCCAAGTTAACCTAGGAAGGTTACACCAGGGTAACCCATAGTAAATTATGCGGTGACACTCCTACGACAACTGAGTATCCTCATGATGTTTGATTCTCTTGATGTGGTATGCCTCTGGAAGTGGTGTTCTATTGATTAGTGTTGTTTGTACTTGATTATTTTCATTTTTTCAACCTTGTTGATTTTGTTGTCCTTGACGGTCAGTGATGGCGAGACCTGTTGTTACCTCCTAGCACAGGGGCTAAACCTTTGGGTTCACATGGTTGGGTGGAACATGTTACGTTCTCCATTGGGTTCCCCTTTATGTTCATGATGTGGTGACCTCATATGATCCATTGAATTCTGCACTACATCCACTCTTGGGAGTTTGATCATTGTATTTGTAAATGCATTGTATCTTTATCATGTATATTATGTTGAGCTCTCCTCACTTTTATCGACGAAGTATCACTTGTCAAATGTAATTTTAAACTGAAAATGATCTATCTCAATATGTGAAGAGCTATGTAATCAATGATATTGGATTTTTTAATGAAATGAATGTAATCTAATAATATTTATATGTTTACAGTATGGATGTATCTCATAGTTCTATTTATTTAATATGAAGAGTACATGTTATGCTTAATGATGATTAGTGTTTGGTTGTTAATAAGTTATATGGTTTTGTAAAATTGGATAATGGAATTTAAGTAATGTAGTCATGCACCCTAGAGTTTATATGATAATAATTAAGGTTATGTTCAATTTCATTCACGCAACATTGCACTTTAAACAAAAAAAATCTCTTTTTCAGTTGTTTAGGTTTTGTCCTCTAGGGTTCTTGGCAGGGCGTTACACATGGTATTTGTGTATCCTTGGGTTTTACCTATTCTAATGATGCAAAACAACTAAAATGTAATGTAAAAACACAAAGAACACCTCAAAGATTAGCATCAGGAATTGTTAACACAAATAAATAAGATGAAAGAATATTGCAAATGATTATACCTTCTCTTTGTAGCTGAAATTCCTTGGTTGGCCCTTGATTTTGAGTACTTGTGTGCTCCTTGGATGGCTATTGATATGACTAAGTGGAATATTAACTATATGATGGGATGTAAATGCAAATGGCTAAAATGGCTTGGCTAAGTAAGAGGAAATGCTTTTGAATGGAGTGTTCAAAATGATAGCATATAGGTGCAAAATGACTAAGTGTTGAAAATTCCTTAGAGAAGGGGTATTTATAGAGGAATTTGAATTCTCTAGAGAATTCAATGGCTGAGATTTATCCAACAAGGCCAAGATGAAGGGTTATGGTGAGTTGAGGATTCACAAGCCCTCACATCTTGACATGTGGAATGTGAAGTGGCTAAGGGTGTGATGATGTGTAAGTGAGGTGGAAGGAGGGTACATGATGTGGAGGAAGGACAAGTACCTTGGGGAGTGAAAAGATTTCCTCAAAAAGGAACTTCTTGTCCCCAAGCGAGAATGGAAGTGACATTTGAGAAATTTTGGAATTCCTCAAAAATCTCCATGGGAAATGAGAAAGTGGTTGGAGAAATAAATGTGAATTAAAAATTCACATACTTGGGAGAATCTAATGGATAAGAAAGGGTCTCCAAAAAGGTGGGAGTTGGTCACATGTGAATGAGGTGACAAGTCCAATGTTCTAGAAGTCTTGGAAGGATAAAATGTGAATTAAAAATTCACATGGGGAGGAGAGAGACTGAGGATGAATAAATATGAATTAAAAATTCACATGGGAAAGAGGGTCAATGCCAAGAAAGGAAAATGGAAAGGTTGACTAAAAATGGATGCTAAATATAGTTAATGACTTTGATTAAGGTTGTGCAAACACATAATTAGGATAATTAATGAAAGATTAGAAGCAAGTGGCAAATGTAGGAGGATGTGACATTAATCCTTGATTAAGAAGATGCACATCCTAATCATGAATTAATTAAATTAATCCATATTAGAGAGATATTATGAAGGATGTGACAAAGAGATAGAAAAATGGAGAATTTTAAATTGATTTTAATTCAAAAAGGATAAAATGACTAAATTCAATAAATTGATGTATTTATTTAATTTAGAGAGGAAAAAGGTGAAAGGTAAAGCATTTAATTGTTAAATTAAATACTTTAAGCACTTTAGGCAGAAAATGTAATATTAATTGAATAAATTAATATTGACGAAATGGACGAATAAAGAGATAAATTTGATCATATGAGAGTGATCAAATTTAGATGTCTACATTTTTCCCCTCTTTGAAATATTGTTAGAGTAATAGTGTTTTGACGAAAAATAAAATGTCGATGAGGAAGGAAGTGATAGGGCTCAATGCCCTAGCATGGAAGAAGTTGAATGAACTACCCAAACAAAGGGGACTAGAGGGAGATTCCCCAATGACTGTGTCGAATGAAGGGAGGAAGGATGGTAGGGTATGCCCCCTCGAGAAGGTGGTTGGGGAAGAAAAAGGGGACCCAAGTGACTTCTCGATAGGAAGAAATGGAAGGTACCACTGGATAGAGCTCAAAAAATTGAGCAAATTTTGTTTTTCAACAGAATCGATTAGACGCACGGTTTGCAAATGGCAGCCCCAAGAAGGTAGGGGCGTGTCCACCCCGACGCGGGGCGTGTTCGCCCTATGGTGCGGGGCGTGGCTGCCCCGATCCATGGGGCATGTCCACCCCATGGCACGAGGTGTGTCCACCCCGCAGCTGCCATGGCGTGAGGCATGGCTTTCCTAGTGCGAGGCGTATCCGCCTCGCCACGGGGCATGTCCACCCCACCATAGGGCGTGTCCACCCCTCGAGAAGAGGAAAAGAAATTAAGAGAGAGAAAAAGAGATGTGAAGTATTTGCACAACCAAAATGATAGGGTGAATGCAATGCAATGGTAATGACCATGAAATGCAATCCTAATATGATTTGCCATCTTTGGAGCACTGATTTTTTCTATAGCATAAGACATGATACACCATGGTATAAAGGACCAAGGTGGATTAGTTTCTAATGCATAAAAAAAACACAATAAACAAAGAGGCTATCCCAACACCCCAAAGTGACAGACTTTGGTCAGGCTAGGCATTGAGTTAACCTCAAGCACAAAGGGATATCCCAGCGTAACACAAAATCACATGGGTCTTGGTGGATACTACGTAGGACAACCCAGTAGACAGCAACAATAAAAGATCAAGATATGCCCCTATGTTGACCAGTCAAAATGCACCATAATATGATGGATCATGGTGGCCTTGACAAGTGATGATAGGGAGCTCAACTGATAAACAAAAACCAAAAGTATCAAAAGATCGCAATCAATTTCAAGACGTCCTTTTCCATAGGATCAAGGGGATGGATGGGATTGATGGGGTCTGTTAGGAAGGATGCATCTTGTTGAGACCGATGATGGATATTAAGCTAAAAGATCGATATGATGCGGGATACTTGGAACCGATTGGATCTGTTGATACTAGTGGATCTCATTTGTTAAGAACTAGCTAGATAAGGGCACAGTTTGATGGAATGACACAAAAGATGAGACAAAAGACTTGACACAACCTAAAGACCTAGGGGCTCGGGGGTCGATCAAAGATTAGCCTTTCCTACATGAAAGCGCAGAGCCCTCGTAGTTTGATAAAAGACCATAGATGAAAGCGAAAAGAGGAAAATGGAGACCAATGATGGATAACAAGACTGGATGGACAAAAGAGCCTTGGGAGCAGACCAAATGATCAACCTTGCCTATGTGAAAATGTAGGGGCAATGTAGTTTGACCAACGATCAATGACAAAGAATGGATAAAGGATGATGAGATGATAGGATAAGTGGATAAAAAGATGGGACTGATATGACAAGATAGGATAGACCTATTGGACAAGATAGGATGATGGAAATTACAAAGCTCAAATATGGGATAGTTATCCAAATCATTGAAATGACTTGGGAGGACGATATGATAGCTAGATGAGTGATGAAAAGTGACAGGGGATTACAAAGATATGCAAGAGAAGCAAGAGTGATGATGGTTAGTGTTATCGCCTAGAAATGCACCCTATGCAAAGTTATGAAAAACTGAGCTTTCTAGAGAAACATGGGATCATTTCAAGGTTGTGGGTCACCTAAAGTTGAAATGAACTCCGGATAAGGGCGGCTCCTAACTGGTAATATCACTTAACTACTAATCTTCATAAGGAAAAGGGAGAAGGAGTGCATCAAAATGAAAAATTAAATCCTATGGTGATACACCAAATTTGTTCAAACATGTATAGCTACTTAACACACAGTTTTCAATCAACTAATAAAAGCTGATATGCACAACTCAATACTCATATGATACTACATAAATGTTTCATAAGAAAGCTACGATACAAATAGTCCTAGAAGGATGATAAATTCTCCTCACAACTAAAAACTATTTGCATCACCAGCATAACCTATAACCTGCAATATACATATCTCCTCTACCTAAAAGTGCTATTAATGAGACATATTAACAAGGAATAAGAAAACTCACATGTAAATTTATCAATCATCCAACACACTCAATCAAATAGATAACTAAGAAGGAAAAAATTGCTTTCTTTATTGATCTCCAAAGGTGAAACTCTACCATACAGTTCTTGTAAATGAGTTACAAAACTCAGTATTCTCCTCTAAGGACTCATAGAAGTCACAAAGCAGAAAATATGCAAGTAAGAACTCTCCTACAAAATTAGGAAAAAATTCCATTTATACGAAAACTAAAAAGTGTCGCCCCTTTGTTTTAAGGTTTACAAAAAATCATTTTTTTAGAAGGATCGACCTTCAAATCTTTTGAATATACAGTTAATGCATTCAATGTGCATCACCGTGTCCATGTCAATGAAAGATCACCCTCAGGAGTATCCCTTAGATCTTTTGGAATACAGTTAATGTACTAACCTCTGGCCTCCATGTCCACTCTCGAACTTCCTTGAAGAGCTACCTTGAATGTTCTGCAGCATTATCATTAATGTCGATCCACCTTTTCTAGTAGACATCACAGCTATCACTGAGACACACAGCTCCTTCTTCCTTTATGCCTACTTCTCACTCTAGATCTTTATGCATGTTGACCCCCCCTTTCGAGAAGCAGAATCAAATTTCCTCCTAGATCCCACAAACGACACCCTTGTATGCCGAATCGATCCATCATATTTTATCATAGAGCAGATCCATGTCACTTACATTTTGCTGATCTTCTTCACAGTGGTAGTCAATCAATCAAATGGCCAATGGTTCGCCTTTAGTTCTCTCTGATTGGTTGAACACATGCTACGTAAGATTCCCAGGTGGTCAAAAGCTATTCAGACTGAATCTCATGTCTATGAGACACTAGTCATGTCTCCCTGATGTGAGTAAACTCCACAAGATGGTCGACACAGCCTAGGACTGTCGACGAGACTTCATATCGAGCTACAGGAGTTATATTGATATCGCAAAATTGTCGCTGAGACAATCGCATTTGGCAAGAGGTCATAGCGGGCGCTAAGAGTCATACTAATATCCTTTTCCATTGGCAACCTCATCGCTATCGGCAAGACTCCCCTCAGTTGGTGAGACATTATACCGATGTCCCCACCTTTCGGTGAGACTTCCATCACTCGGTGAGACATCTCGCCGAGCTCAACCTCTTTGGCAAGAGTCCACCCTGTCGGCCAGACATCATATTGATATCAATCCCTCTTGGTGAGACCTTACCCCATCAATGAGACCTCATGCCAAAGGAATAACCTTTCTCCAAGACATCCATATGTCGACAGGACCTTATGCCAAAGGAAAAAACTTTCGGTGAGCTGAGACCACTTCGGCAGGACCCTAGCGGGTCGGGAAGACTTCCCCTCGAAGCAAACCCCCCTTCACTGAGACTTCTTCAGGTCGGCAAGACCTTTCACCGAGCGCATTCCACTCTCCCCGAGCTCAAACCCTTGCATTTCGGTGAGACTCCCACTGGTCAGGAAGACATCACACCAAGCCCCCTTTCTGTCGGTGACACTAGTCTTGTGTACAACAGTCAACGAGACTTCTTCCCAAGTGGAGAGATATATAAAAACTTATGGCAATTAAAATGTCTGGCTGATCGGTATATTTCAAATGAATAGAACCAATGCTAGTCGGCAAGACAACAGGAGGGTCTCAGCGACTTTCTTCCTCAGGAGTTTTATGCCAAATCTGATCAGATGTATGATTTAACCCTTAATGCAAATGTTCCTCCATCTGGCCTTCACAAACACCTAAAACATAGGTTGCCCTACCTGATTGAGCCCGCGAGTGAAAATTGGGTAGCAGTTAGATAGATGGAATTGGATTGAATTGGGAGAATCCTATAGCTAGTTACCATTGACAAGGAATTATGAGATGGGATGAAGAGAGAAACAAATGAATAGGGAGATAGGGATGGGGGATGAAAGGGATGGGAAATAGAGATAGGGATGGATAGGAAGATAAGGAGGTGAAGCGATGCTAGGATGGATAGATAAGGATAAGGAGGTTAAATGGATTGTTTGGATGGATAAGAAGACAAGGATGATGAGATGGAAAGGATTGTTTGGATAGGTAGGAAGACAAAGATGGGGATATGAAAGGGATTTTTTGGATGGATGGATAGGAAGATAAGGATGGGAAGACGAAAAGTTAGATAGGATTGATGAATGATGTCTCTAAGGACTTATGTCATAAAGGAAGTAGATGCCCCCACTCAAGATATGTCATGTGTGATAAGGAAAAAGGGCCAAAAGACGAGTGGATGGGAAGATAAAGGAGATAGCTGGAGGAGGATAGGATGGGTGGACGAGGGAGTTTGATGACTGAAGGTAGGAATCCTGGATAAGGAAGGGATAGTGATGGTAGCATGACAGATAGACAAAGAAGGTAGATGGATGTGGATAAGGAATAGGATAGGGGGGTAGGTGTATGGTAACATGATGGGTGGACAAAGAATATGATAATGTATGGATGAAGGGAAAGTATGCCAAGAGGTATCCAAAGCATGTATATATGTTTACCCCTAGCTATATCAAGATCACAAGGAGGATGGAGGGATCGAGGTGAAGGATGTGTAAGACAGGTGGGATGAAGGAGGTGGGTGAAAGGGATGCAGGTGCCCCGAAGTG